>JAJMEC010000062.1:14486-126737 GCA_030573955.1 Yamadazyma triangularis | reverse complement strand
ATAGAGAGATAGAGAGATAGAGAGATAGAGAGATAGAGAGATAGAGAGATAGAGAGATAGAGAGATAGAGAGATAGAGAGATAGAGAGATAGAGAGATAGAGAGATAGAGAGATAGAGAGATAGAGAGATAGAGAGATAGAGAGATAGAGAGATAGAGAGATAGAGAGATAGAGAGATAGAGAGATAGAGAGATAGAGATAGAGATAGAGAGATCGTTTTCTTCTCTTTTTCTTTAAAAAAAGTACTATTAATTCTATTAAATATTATTTGTAAATTCATCTTTTTCTTATATTGTTTCTTCTCTCGTCTCTTCTCTCTTCTCTCTTCTCTCGTCTCTCTTCTCTCGTCTCTCGTCTCTCGTCTCTTCTCTCACCATTCCTTTTTGCAGCATCCAGCATATTCTCATTTACACGAATTTCACATTCGCAAAGGCAATTTTAATGATCCTTTTCATCACAATTTTTTTAGCTTTTTAACACATATTTTCATTTTTTTATTGCATTTTAATCAATCGGATAATATTGGTATTGTGGCATATATCAACAAGGTTATTATAGATCAAATATTCCATACATTATGTCAACCATAGATACAGGATTTAGTTGGGGAATAGATAAGTCAGGAGGAAGTAATAAATCTAATGGATTTGGCAAGCTTAAACATAATGACAAGTACAAAAGTGGAGTTAATCCCAAAAAGAGAAGTTATGATGATCATTTTCGAGTTAATAAACAAAAGAGTAGCATAAATAATCATAATCATCATAATCACCACAAAAACATTAGTGTTGATGGAAGTAGTTATATTAATAAGAGAACTAAAGTCCCTATTATAAAGGGTGAAAAATTACCTATAAATCGATTAATTGAATGTTTAAGTGGAGAATCCATTAATAATTTACTTTCTGATTTAGTACAAATTCATCCAGAGATAGTAAAGACGATTTATGATTTAAAACCTAAAGTACCCATTGAAGATTGTAAGACTATTGTTAGTAAGAAAGTATTAGCTATTCGAGATAATTTACCTTATAAGGGGGATCTTGAAAATGATTATAGTTATTTAAGAGTTAAACCTTATTTGAATGAATTTTTAAATTGTTTAAGTGATTTTATTCTTAATGTTTTACCACCAATAGAGACTAATTTTTTTAATTCCTTAGAATTTATTGATTTCACCACTAGTCTTATTAATGATTTACCAACTTTCAACAATAGTGAATACAAATATATTATATCCAAATGTTATGAACAACTTTCTAATACCTGGCTAATAATTTTAAATAATTTATGTGAAGATCAACAAGAACATAATGAAGAAAAACCTGAAGAATCAAATAATAATGATATTGGTCTTTATAAATTTATTAAAATTGTTAATGATTTAAATTTAAAAGATCATATAATGAAATATAATGAAATGTCAAATGGGAAATTTGATAAAATTATTGAATTTGTTGATGGTAAATTTTCTAATTATAATAATTTAAATTCAGAATTAAATGATTTAATTACCATTGATTATTCCAATTATTCTTTGACTACTCATTCTTCTGGTTAGCATTGATATTATTATAATATTCATTATATATAGTTTATAGTAATAGTTATAGTTATGTATTTTGTATATTTACCTTTTTATGCATTGATTTTTGATATACTTTTGTAGATAAACTATTATAAACAAATCATTCCCTTACATTATAATATTCACAATTACCTTGAAATATCTTATCCAAACATCTTCACCAAAATGCAACTTTTATTGTAACCTTATTTAATCTATTAATGGGATGTGAAGATTTGAATTATTATCTCAATTGAATCTATCTAGAACAGGATTTAATACATCATTATCATCATCATTTTCAATACCTTTAAATTCATTATGTCTTTTCTTTCTTGCCTGTTTTTCTAAAGCCAAATTTCTTTCAATTCTTAACTTTCTTTGATCAACAACATTTTGAGTTTTCTTTCTTAAATGTTTCCGTAATGCAGAATTTTTACCTTTAACTTCAGGTTTTATAGATAATTTATCATCTTTAGCAATATCAGCCATTTCACCCGGTTTTAATCTAATACTATTGGCTCGTTTATCAACAGTACCAATGACATTAGGATCAAGAGTAATAGTATCTGGACTTAATTTATTCATTAATGATCTAACTTCATTTTGTTGTCTTTGTTTAGTAGTTTCAAATGGATTTAATTCTAAAGCATCAAAGTTAGCTTCACCAGCTCCAGGAATAACAAGATTTTCAACGGATTTTGATGCTCCTACAGTTAAGAAATCTTCAAAAGGAATAAACTTTAATTTCTCCACTCTATCACTAGGTAATAAATGATTCATATAAGGAGAATTTTGTTTAGATTTAAACATATCTTTCCAAATAGTCACATGAGTATTCCAACCAGTTGAAACTAAACCATTATCAGAAATATCCAAAGATTGTACAGGAGTTGGAGAGAAATATTCATCCAATTGTTTAAAATTTCTTATATCCCATAATTTTAATGATTTATCCATTCCTCCTGTCACCATATACTTACCTTCTCTATCTATAGCCACATCTCTAATAGGACCTCTAGCACATTGGATTTTAACTAAAGGTGTTGACATAGAAGGTGACCATAAACTAACGGTTCCATTAGCATGACCTAAATGCATTACTCCATTCCAAGGGTTTTGTTTCATGGCTTGAGTTGGACCTAATTTGGTTCTAATCTCACTAACCAATTGTCCTGTAGATACATCATGGTACTTTAAAAACCCAGTGTTCCCAGCAGTAGTTAATAATAAGTGATAAGGTAAGAAATCCAATAGCGTGGCTTCTATATGTTGTTTTAATCTATGCAATTCAAGACCAGTTTTATCATAAATAAAGGTATATTTCTTTTGAGCCACAGCAAAATATTGATCATTATGTAAGTGTTTTACAGCATTAACCGTTTCATTTAAAAACAATTCACAATCCAACTTTCCTGTTCTCCAATCCATAGAGGCCACATGACCTTTTTTACCTCCAAGTAATAATTGTCTTCCATTTCTGGTTAAATCAACATCATAACTTCCATAATCAGGTAAACTAAGCTTGAATTGTTTATTGGCTGTTCCTTGGTCAGCGACTTTTGCAATATCATCTTGTTTAAATTTGAAAGTTCTTTCCATGGGATCATCTGCTTCTAAGAAACCAGCTTCTTCTGTTAATAACATATCAGTTCCGGCGGCAGATTTAACCGCTTCCTTATACTGTCTATCGACTTTTTTAAGCCCAGCATTTAACTTTTTATCCCGACTGTATAGTTTTTTTTTGGGGTTACCACCTTTTCTTTCGAATTTTTCTTTCCCGGGTCTATCATAAGAACCCATTTTTCCTGTTTGAGCCATAGAGAAGGGGATTAGGAGTAGTAATATAGGAATAAATAGAGTAATAATTTTTTCAAGTCATCGCGATGGAGGAAGGATGAGATTACATAAGCGGTGGGAGAGATTAGTGCGGATGGTGGTAGGAGAGAAGTTAGGATGGGGGTAGAGTAGTGCGGGGGATGGCGGGAGGGAGATTTTGATGGTGGTGGGATGGGTCGAGAGGATAGGTCGAGAGGAATTGAGTAGGAACAGAGTGAGGAATGGAGTAGGAACAGAGTAAATGTAACAGAGATAATGGTGATTGTTGGGAGTGATTGATTGTGATTGTGTTTTTTTGTGATTATGACATTTGTATTTGTAACATTTGTGTTTGTGACATTTCAATGATAATATTTTAATCTTCATTGAAGACAAAAAATAAGGGTATATAGTGATTGTGTGTAATAGTATAGCTATAGAGTAAGGTAAGGTAGAACATTATTCGCGTCGCAGAGTAATTCCAGAGTCGTTCCAGAGTCGTCCTAGAATAATCTCACCTAGTTCCAAGGTCGTCCCATAATCAACTCGCCTCGTCCCAGACTCGTTCCATGCTCGTTCCACCACCACCTCACCACTATCTCACCATTCTCAATCCTCCCAACTTCTCATCTCTATATGTTTTCACTAAAATCAACACTCCCCAAATCAATAAAATTCTTAGGAGGCGCAGTAGGATTGACATTCGGAGGATTGTATTTATACGACGCAAGATCCAGTATTCATGAATACGTTTTTTGTCCTCTTATAAGAAGAATCACTGACGCTGAACAAGGACATGTTTTAGGAATCAAGTTAATGAAGTATGGATTGGTTCCCAAACTATTACACGATAATCCTGAAAGTTACAAAGACATTTTAGGTGTAGACGTGTTTGGAACAACTTTAAACACCCCAATTGGATTGGCGGCTGGTTTAGATAAGCATGGAGAAGCTATTGATTCACTATTTGATTGTGGGTTTTCTTATGTTGAAGTAGGATCTATTACACCAGAGCCACAACCAGGAAATGAAAAACCTCGATTCTTTAGATTACCCAGAGATGAAGCCGTTATTAATCGATATGGATTTAATTCTGTAGGACATTTCAATGTATTGGCTAACTTGAAGTTAAGATTAGCTAAATATGGACCTTTTGGTGAAAAAGGATGGTTTTCTATGAGACAAGGTAAACTTTTAGGTATTAATTTGGGGAAAAACAAGTTTGGAGAAGAGATTAGTGATTATACTAAAGGAATTTCCAGAATGGGGCCTTATGCTGATGTATTGATTATTAATGTATCATCACCAAATACACCAGGATTACGGGATTTACAAGTGGAACTGAAACTTACAGAATTATTAACCACTGTAGTTAAAGAAAGAAATGAACTCGGAACCAATTTAATGGGTAAAAAACCTCCAGTATTGGTGAAAATAGCTCCGGATTTGACCGAACCTGAGATAGAATCTATTGCTAATTCGGCCAAATCTTCTGCCATTGATGGGATTATTGTTTCCAATACTACGATTCAAAGACCACCATCACTTTTAACACAAGATTCCGCTTTAATTAACCAAACTGGTGGATTATCGGGGAAACCACTTAAAAAATACTCTTTACAAGCATTGAAACTTCTTCGTAATCATACTAGAGACTCCAATTTAGTGTTGATTGGATGTGGAGGGATTTCTAGTGGTAAAGATGTATTAGATATGGGTAAAGCTGGAGCTACTTTTGTACAATTGTATACATCCTTTGCTTATAAAGGGCCAGGATTACCTAATAAGATTAGACAGGAGTTGGTCGAGGAGTTAGGTCGGGAAGGAAAAACCTGGCGGGAGATAGTGCGGGAGAATTAATATGTAGTACCAGGTGTGGTACCAGACCTAGTACCAGTCTCATTATTAGACAATAGCTCTATATAGAGTATTAGGAAAAAAAGCTTTATAAATAATATACGTAATTGTAACTAAATTGTATATGTAATTGTATAAGTAATTGTATGGAATTATACATCATACTTTATATGTTGTACCATGTTTGTACCATTTGTACCACGTCTGTACCATTCTGTACTATAGTCGACACCGTTCCTCACGAGCTTCTCCCGCTTCGCGTGAGAAACTCGTTAGATCAAAATATCAAAATAAACAACCATGTCATCAAAACCAGGAACCCCCAACTCCCTAAAAGGAAACAGAAGACATCTGTCACGTTCTTCTGGCGTGTTTGGAGTATTACCACAATCACCAAAAATTCATTATCCTATAGATCCTGAGAATCTCCCATTAGAATCATCTCTAAACACAGAGAAGTTTGAACAGTTATCGGATTCTTTAGAAGAATTGGATTCCAACATGTCGAATTTACAACAGATTAACCAAGCAGTATCATCAGGGTTTAATGAATCATTTGCAGCTTTTTTGTATGGACTTTCTATGACCATGTGGTGTGTTGATTTCCCAGGAACTCCTTCTAAAAGTCAATGGGAAAGACTAAACACGTCTAAAGAAATCGATGAAAGAATAAGAACTTTACAAGATAAAATCACCACTATTAAACGAGATAATCAAGAATTGAATATTAAGTTACTAAATACTACTACCACGCCAATTCGTACTCCAAGACCAGAATCTGATCATAGATTACGTTTAAAACCTACTAATGATATAAACAAGAGACCAACGTCAAAGTTAGATTCTGATGATACTTATACTACAAATGATGGTTCATTTGTAACTGAACCTAAAACAAAACCTGGTCCTAATTTGAATCAACCACCTCGTTATATGAGAGGATTATTTGATTCTACTTCAAAACAAACACCACAATCGAGAATATCAAAGAAACCGGTTAAGAAACCCACTTCCATAAAAAACAGACCTCCTTTTAGATAACTTATCTAATAACTGTTTTTGTTTTTGTTTTTGTTTTTGCTGTTGTTGTTGCTTCTTTTTTCAACCCCCCTCTCCCAGAATCAACTTTTGTCTCAATTCATGTTTCACTTCCTCCACAGAACATCCTTTTGAATTGGCTACTGTCAATAAATAATCTTCATTTTCCAAAGTATTCAAAATCACCTGTCTTCTTTGTTGCTCTTGGTAATTGAGATTAGAAAAATTCATTATTGTTTGAGTTGTTTTGAGTTGTTTTGAGTTGCTTCTTGTTCAGTTATTTATATTGTTATTCTATTAATTGTTCGCGACGAACAATTTTTCAATAAAAAACATATGTCCCTTACAGCAGAAGAAAAGAGAAGACTCTTGAAAGAAAGAAGAGAGGCCAAGATGGCCAATGGAAAGGCATCTGATCGTCTTAATAAAATCTTGAAACAAGGTTCTTCTGTGGAAAGTGATGGTGTTAAGTCGGTTTTAGATAAACCTAGTGGTGAAGCTTCTGCTGAACAAGATCCTGATACTCTGGATATTGATCAATTATTGAGTCATAGAGTGTCACCAGGACCTCAGGAGATGTCTAATTCTAACCAGGATATCGACCAAATGTTGAATCAAGTGTTTAAGAATCAACAGGGAATCAGTGGAACCAATACCAATACAACCAATACAACCAATACAAATGAACAACAAGATCCTATTTCATCAATGATGATGGAAATGATGAAACAACAACAACAACAATCAGGAGAACCCAAAGAAAACCTTCAAAATATGGAATATGAACAGAAAGTGTTGAAACATAATGCTTACAAACAAAAGCAATTGAAATCCATGTTTATATTTATCAGATACTTTACAGGAATCATCAACTTTGGGTATCATTATATTAACTATCCCGAATTTCAATCATCGACACATGATTTCATTAGAAATGATTTACTGAGTTTTAACAATCATAACTTTTTGGTGATATTCTTTTCTCTTGAAGCTGTGATATTATCAAGTTATTACATCATAAGTTCAAGAAGACTCATAGCTTCCAAAGTTAGTAATGATAATTTGATATTAAAAGTGGTATCAATGGCATCAATGGTAGTGCCTCAAGTATCGAATTATCAACCTTATTTCATAGCTTTGGTTAATTATTGGGAGATATTGAGTATGATGTTGGGAGATTTAGCATTGATGGTTGTGTTATTTGGGGTGACTAGTTGTGTGTAGAGAATGACAAGAGAATAAGTAGAGAATGTACAGTTAAGAATGATAGGATAATATAAGAATATAATATAAGAATATAATATAAGAATATAACATAAAGATTATAACATAAAGATTATAACATAAAGATTATAACATAAAGATTATAACATAAAGATTATAACATAAAGATTATAACATAAAGATTATAACATAAAGATTATAACATAAAGATTATAACATAAGATTATAACATAAGATTATAACATAAGATTATAACATAAGATTATAACATAAGATTATAACATAATATTATAACATAATATTATAACATAATATTATAACATTATAACATAATATAACACAACATTATAACATTATAACACAACATTATAACAAAAAATATATACAGATCTAATCATCAACTCTCTCCTACCAATTCTTCTCCATATCCTTCTTTTTAGCAGCAAGTATCTTATCAGCACTGGAAAATCTCCTACTTTTATACAAATTATAAGCCAATAATCCCGTACTAGCCATAGAAACTCCAAACCATGTTATTAAGTACTGTAAATGGTTATTAGTGAAGTTAACTTTAGGAACAGTACCAATAGGAACCCCTTGATTCATAAACTCAAATTCCTGATATTCGAATTGGGAGTCTTGATCTTGATCACGTTTCTTAGTCAAAGAGTCCATCCAAGATTTCTTTTGACGTTTAAGTTCAGGATGATTAGTTAAATCATAGGTTAATTGACAATAAACCGGTAACGCACCTGATTGTTTAGCCATAGCTTCCACATCAGGAACATGGAATAGTTTCACTTGTTGTTCATGATCAAATTGCATAGACGATTTCTTAGGCATAACTCTAAAAAACCCCTGGATTTCTATTTCTCCTTGAGGTCTAGCCAAGTATGATAAATAGCCGCTATCTCTAGATTCTGGTAACACTTTATCCTTTCTAATCCAACCTCGTTCAACCAAAATAGGTTTACCACCATCTTTTCTAATAAACGGACATATAACAAGATACCCCGTGTTACCATTTCTCATTCTAGGACCCAAAAACATCTCCTGAGAGTAATCAAAATGACCTTTAATTCGAAACCTTCTATACTCAAAATCCTTAATGACATCAGGATCAATATTTGCTGGTAATCCGTCCAAAGGTTCTTGAGCCAAAGACTTTTCACATTGAGAAATCAAATTAACTTTCCAATTAAGTCTTTTGACTTGCCAACATCCTAAACCAAATGATATCACTGGCATTGCTACCATTAAACCAAAGAAGAATCGTCTTAGTCCCGGGTGTTTTACCTTATTTGCTGCCTCAGAAACGTTCCCTACATTGGTCCGGATAGGTTTCCAATCTAAGGTAGAGGTTTTAACAGATCTTTTGAAGGAAAGAGACACGTGATGGCGAGTTCCAAGCATAATACTATGGAGGAGGAAGAAGGAATGAGATGTGGTGATAGTGAGGAGGGCACGACCAGAGTTGAAGAAGAGAAGAAGAGAAGAGACAGAAATGGAAGTATAAAGAGGAGGAGAGATAGAAAGGGAGGAAGTAACTATCAACGTAGAATGTAACAAGACTGTGTCTGTGATCTTGGATTACAAAAGTGTAACAAGTAAACATTAATATACAGTCCTGTAACACTACTAACAAAAATATACATTACTAATACAAATACTATACATTAACATGGACAATCACTAGTGTACAAAATAGTGTATTGAATTACGGCAGAAGTACCGTTTACAAGGGAAGTAGTTGAGGAGTAACCGGTTGAGTAGTCACCAGGAGGGATAGAAGAAGTGGAGGGGGCAGAAGAAACAGGGGCAGAACTAGAAGAAACAATGTCAGAAGAAACAGCAACTGAAGAAACAGTATCTGAAGAGTCAACAACAGAAGAAACAATGTCTGAAGGTTCAGAATTTAAACTGTTAGAAATGGTTGTTTCAGCAGTTGTTTCACTTGTTTCAGAAATGTCTGCGACTTCCGTTTCTGAAACATCTTCAACATCTCCAACACCTTTCCCAACACCCGTCTCAGTAACACCAACTTCTGTTTCACTTGGTACATACAAAACTGATACTGTACTCCCAACAATAGTATCAGTAGTCTCTTCACTTTGAGTACTATAAATATACTCTGTTTGAAAGATTCTTTCCAACCACCCTAAACTAGTAGTATCAGTAGTTACTGGGGTGGTAGTAGTAGTAGTATAACTGGTAGCTTCAGCTAAGGCTCCAGTGAAAAATAAAAGGAATGTAAAATAGTTGGCCGCCATAACGATAATAAAACACAACGAAATTGATCAGTCTTTATACAATTCGTAATTTTAATTACGTTTACATGATTTTATATTGTTTTGCAGCCTAGCCAGCCTGCGATATACGAGTTTCCTAATTAGGAAACAGCCAGTATGAGAAAGAGAAGTGAAATTTATAAAGTGTTTATTTCGTTATATCATTAGTGGGGGTGGTGGAGAAGGCGGAGAAGAGTGTTTGTGTTGTTTTCGTGTTTGTCTTGTTTGTGTTATTGATTTTGTGATTGAGTTGTTGATTTGTTCTTTTTCTCTCTTTTCTGTTCTCTCTTCTTTTCACCTATCTCCTCTTCTCCCCTTCCCTCTCCCCTCCTCAACTCGTTCTCTCCTTTATCACATCCAAATCCTCCTTCAATTCAGGATACTCATACTCTAATTTCTGTCCTAATATATCTCTCAATTTTCCAAAATTCTTCATCTTCCCCTTTAAACGAGCATTAGACTTAGCATTAACCTCAACAAACTCTCTGGTATATATATCAGGATTTCTTCCATCTTCAATATAACTAATAATATCAATTGGAATAGGATATTCTTTTAAATCGGATTCTGATAAACTTGATAACTGATTAACCAATTGATTAAATTTATGAACTAATACTTGATGGGTTTGTTGAGTTCCTTGATTATCATGGACTAATACTCCTAATTCAATCAAAGAATCTATAAGATTCTGTAGTTGTTCTACAGTATTTCTTAAATCTTCATTATTTTCTATAGAAGTTGTTGTCATGACAGTAGGACGAGAAAAGTTATTTGAAAAGTTATTTGAAGTTGATTGAAAAGTTGGAAGAAAACTGTTTTAGATCAATTTTTTTCTCTGATCCTTGCGAAATTTCATTACTAAATTTTTTCATTTTTTTGCTGCTTATCACAATGATAGTAAAGTTTCGTTATAATAAAAAAAAATATATATCTCATAAAGAAAATATGTTTAAACCATTGAATATCAATGACTATGAAAAATCCCTTTTAAAAATTGAAAAATACGCTTTAAATGACCCAGAATGGTTGTTTCATGTTAAGAATGTGAATCAACGGTTGCACTTATTAAAAGAGACTTATAGAGTGGTACAATCATTTAAAAGAAGAAATAAAGATTCTATAGTAGATGATCTTCAATCTATGTCAGAAGAAGATGATAAAAGTGGAACTGATGTTAGTACTCCAAGAAGAGGAAGACATCCACAATTGGGATGAGTGAAATTAGGAATAGCATTACAGAAAACCATTGTTAAAGGAGTGAGGAATGAACCATAAAGAGCATATAAAAAGGGGAGGGGGTGTAACAAAGTACTAGAGGATAGTTATTGTACTTTAACTTAATATCTACACCATAGCTACAGTAGAAGTACAGTGGAAGTACAGTAGAAGTACATTATAGTTACTATAGCTACTACACTATAATACCATTTTAACCACATAACCTTTATATTCATATTGCATCAATACATATACTTTATACTATACTATAATAAACTATACTACACTATACTACAATATACTACACTACACTACACTATACTACACTTCATTATACTACACTAAACTATACTATACTACACTACTCTACTCCATTGACTTCCTATCTCTACCATTACACGACCATACACTCAATCCTCACTTTTCCATTTTCATTTCTCCATTTCCATTATCCTCAATCAATCCCCTAATGAAACCAGTGGTGTCTTCAGGTAAAGCGTACTTTTGTACGATATTATCCATTTTCGGTATTGTTATATTATCGGTAATTGGATATTTATTCAAAGTTGGTCATGAATCTATGATGGGATCCATCAATGATCCTGAGAATGGGGAAGAAGTAGCCAACACTGTGTTTGGTGCTGTGATTGTGTATTTAGTGTTTTTTGTATTCTGTGGATGTCAAGTGATAGTGATTAGAAGACAAGATAGGATTAAGTTGTAGTGGAGAGGGAGGATATGTGATATATGGAGAATAACATGAAGAATATGAAACATGAAGAGTATGAAACATGAAGAGTATGAAACATGAAGAGTATGAAACATGAAGAGTATGAAACATGAAGAGTATGAAACATGAAGAATATGAAGAGTAACATGAAGAAGATTAGAAACATTATACAACATCAAACACAAAAAAACTTAACATTAAAACGAACATGTGTAATACAATATATACTACGAACCTAGAAATTGCTTTATAAAGCTCCATTTTCTCTTTATAATCTCTTTAATTTCATTCAATCTCATTATAACTCACTTCATTATAATTTAGCTACTCCTTCTTTTCCTCCTTTCCAATTCACTCCTCCTGTCCAATCACATATATCAAATACCAAGTTTCTTAAATCATTCAATTCCTCATGAGTTACTCCCAAATTAATGGCTCCCTTTAAGTGACCTTTCAATTGAGGATTGACATCTTGAGGTATTAAACTGGTTATTATACATAAAGAAGTCTCTTTATCATTTAAAATCTTATCATAACTTAACAAATTGGAATAAACATTTTGATAAACATAACTCCATAAATCAGGATAACTTTGAAACATTTGATTTTTAATTTTTCTATTGATATTATTAGAATAGATTTTATTCCATAAATCCGATCCTCTTTTTAAATTATTAACCACAGTTGAAGTATTAATAGAATTATTATTAATAGGTCCATCAATGGTTTCTTTTAATCCAGATTCTTCATTACTTTCACTATTACTAAATTTAGTCCCCGAAAAATCTTCTTCAATAATATTGGATGATGACATATTATGAGTACATACAATATTGGGTCTTTGAGGAGAATTGGAATTTTTCAAATTACTAGGAGTACAATTCTTTAAATAATTTAATCCATTAATAGATTTAGGAACTCCAATTAATGCTGAAACTTTTAAAAGAGTTTCTCTAAATTTTAAAGTTATTAAATTTTGATATTCAAATATATTAGCTGATTTATTAAATTTAAATCTTAATGGTAATTTATCATAATAATTATAAGGAATTAAAAGATCAGGTAAATTAATTCCAATAGAACTTAATTCTAAATATTTTTCACCTGAACTAATAGAATCATTAGCTAATTTTATCAAATATTGATCAGTTAAAAGATTAGAATCTTTCTTAAATTCCATTAATTGTTGTCTCAAAGCAAAATGATATAATTTAGGAATCTCTTGTGGTTCATTTAATACTGATAAACATGCACAGGCTATTAAAAACCACGAATTTTGTAACGAGGGATACTTATAAGCCAATCTTACCAATCTTTCTGCTGTTAACACTGTCATTTTGGTTCACTATGAGAATGACAATCACTGAATTTTGGGGTATTTGGGGGAAAATGCCGAGGAGTTTATGGATTGTGTTCACGTGCACAGACTTCTCCATTCATATGCACATTTTGTAATACCCGTTGTTGTTTTCTTTTTCTTCTTTGTATCAGAACATACGTACCTCTTTTAAGAAGAATATTGAGTTTAGTTTCGTTAAGGAATGGATATATATCAATGAAAATTCTCTTTAATACCCCAAGAATCGTCAGCTTTTGAGATTCGAGAGTTCCTCGAGTCCATGTCTGATAACCCACGGGGAAATTACAGTAGTTACTTATGATGTATAGGATATCGTGTTGTACCAATTGAGTGGTAATGATATCTGTAGACAAAACCACAGATAATTGAGCTATTGTGAGCTTGGAGGAGTAGATAATGCTAGGTTTAGCGCTGAGAACTGGAGGTTGATTATTCTCATCACCAACCAAGGGATAGATTTGGTTAGTGATGTTGGTGTCAATGTTGGCAATGGCACCAATATCGTTGCCAATGTAACTGTTATCACCTTCATTGGTGACAAGTGACATTCTTGTTTTGTTATTTTTGTTTACTATTTGGTATTGAATCCGTGTAATGAGCTTCTCTGGCAGATATTTTAGAGTTACCGCCATAGTACTATCATCAAAAGTATCAGCAGAAAGAACAATAACTTTGTATTCCAAAGGTTTCTTATTACTACAAGAAGCCTTAGACACAATATAACTTTCATCTTGATCACTTCCTCCATAGAAACTCTCATTATTATACATATCATAGTTAGTGATAAGAGACGTGTTATACGTGTCATTGATATCACCAACGTCAATATCAGAAATTCTATTATGATTAGTAATATCTAAATCTTGTTGAGGGTATAAATCAACATCACAATTACTTAATTTGGCTTCTTCAAGTTCAATAAGTTTGGGATCAATGAAGGTCATAATGGTTATAGATGATTTTTTGCAACCAGAAGTGAGAAATGGGAGAAGGAGAAGTGATGAAGTGATGAAGAAGAAGAAGTAGATGATGAAGTAGATGATGAAATAGATGATGAAATAGATGATGAAGTAGATGATGATTTCATAATAGATAACGATATTATAATAGATAACGAGCTTACAATAGATAATGATGTTATAATTGATAATGATGTTATAATTGATAATGATGTTATAATTGATAATGATGTTATAATAGATAATGATCTTATAGATAATGTTCTTTTATTGTTCATTACAATCTACATTACAATCTATACTACATCCTTACTACATCCTTACTACATCCTTACTACATCCTTACTACATCCTTACTACATCCTTACTACATCCTTACTACCTTCAATCTACTTATCATATATTGAACTTTAACTACTCTCTAAACTACTAGGTATGTGCTTCTAGAATATTCTCTACTACTCCATTGACATCACTTTGTAAATATTTAGCATTCATCAATACTTGTAATAGTTTCTTAATTCCAAGGTTGATATCAGTATCATTATGATTCTTAACACTCGATAAACTATCTATGATTTGACGTCTTTCATACTCATTCATGAAATCAATTGATCTCATTACAGTATCTAATTCATTCAAATATTGTACTGGTTTAACATCAATAGATTTAGTAAAACAATCAACCATATTCATAGACTTTAAAATTGAATATTGAGAAGTGGTTCCTAAGATCAATAATCTTCTTCCATTAGGTGGTTTTTTGGTTAAATTGATCATTAACATTTGTAAAATATCATTAGAAAACCGTGGTCCAATAGGAACATAGTTAATGATACTTTCAATCTTATCAACAATCAATATGTTCAATGGGGATTTATAAACATCCCGGAAAATCATATCAATGGTTTGCATCTTCAGAATATCACTCATACCTACTAAAAGTTCTCCACTTAAGATTTTAATGAATGGGAATTTAGATTCTAATGCCAATTTAGTAGCCAAGGCTGTTTTCCCAACTCCCATTTTCCCATGGAATAACACACTAATTAATCTTTCTGTTTCACTATGTTGAACTTCATTAACATATGATTGTCCTATAGTTAATAATCGTTCAATTCTATCATTGAAGTGAATAATACCATGAGGAAGATTTTCAGTCAAATTTTCTTCATTAACACCAAATGCAGGTTTAATTTCATTAAGTGCTAATTGGAAATGAGAATAAGTAACCTTCATTTTATTAATATTCTTTTCATCAATTTTACCCATTGATTCTTTAGAAGTAAAATTATTAATAGCAAATGAAGTGGCACTATTGACTAATCCTTCTAATTCAGCTCCAGTGAAATTTTTGGTCGATTTAGCCAATTCCCGGAAATCAATATCATCACCTAATAAATTATTAGTTTTCATCTTTTTAGTATGAATTAATAAAATTTCATACCGACCATTTTCTTCTGGTAAAGAAATTTCAATTTGGATTTCAAATCTACCAGGTCTTAACAATGCAGTATCAATCAAATCTAATCTATTGGTCATACCAATAATCAAAATATTATTTAATTGATCAACACCATCCATTTTACTTAATAATTGATTAACAACATTATCACCAACTCCAGTACCATCAGATTTACCACCACCTCTTTGTTTGAAAACAGAATCCAATTCATCAAAAATAATAATATGTAATTGAGAATTTTCTCCTTTTTGTTTATATTCAACTTCAGCATCTTTAAATAAATTTCTAATATTTTCTTCTGAAGCCCCAACAAATTTACTTAACATTTCTGGACCATTAACAATCTTAGGTTCTCTAACATTTAACATTTTCCCAATTTGTCTAGCAATTAAAGTTTTCCCTGTACCAGGAGGACCATATAAAAGTAACCCTTTAACATGTCGTAACCCTAATTTATCAGCTAAATCAGGAGAAATAATTCTTGAAGCAAAAGCTCTTCTAAAAATTTGTTGAAATTCTGTATCTAAACCACCAATACCTAAAGATTCTAATTTAAAATCAGGATTAATAATAGGATTTTCTCTAGGTTTATTACTAACTCTAGATCTAGCATTAGCATCTTTTTGTAAATTGATAATAGAATTATTCCCAGGATAAAAGTTAACTTCAGATTGTCCTATTAAAATCCCTTTACTAGAAAGATCACTCCCCATTTCACCTTGTTTA
Source organism: Yamadazyma triangularis (assembly GCA_030573955.1). Classification (NCBI taxonomy): domain Eukaryota; kingdom Fungi; phylum Ascomycota; class Pichiomycetes; order Serinales; family Debaryomycetaceae; genus Yamadazyma; species Yamadazyma triangularis. The sequence continues at coordinate 110,484 of JAJMEC010000062.1, read as the reverse complement.
CCACCAGAAATATCAAATGGTTGTACTGAATTGATTAAAAGAGAAAAATATTGACCTTTAAAATCCATAACAATCGATTGTGATGGTTGTAAGATTTGATTATTATAGTTGTTAAGGAATTGACCAATCAATTCATTATGATTAATAGGAGCTGAATTGGCCTTATTTCTGGATCTAAAATCAATCAAGATTTCAATGGATTTAATATAAATCATATTAGAAGGGAAATCATTCAAATTAAAGCCATCAACTTTAACACTTTGATTAAGTGACCATTTCCCCCAAATCCGAACATTTCCTGCCAATCCAATGGTTCCAGGTTTCACAGATGGATCCTTACAGATACTGTACACAAACTGATTATCCAAAATGATATAATTACCATCTTGTAAAGGAGTATCATTAGGATTCAATGCCACCAAGTTCGACAAAGCAACTGAGTTGGAAGGGCAATTGTCCACCTTTAATTGAGCCGAAAATCGGTAATTAGGTTGACTGTGGGTAATAGTAGGATTACCCGGCCCTGGATTGTTAGATACTTTATGGAAACCAAACTTTTCCATGATTAATAGTGTTGATTTAGTGGTTTGGAGTAACACGTAGAAAAGAGTGTTTTAGTGAGGGTGGTCGTGTGTAGGGACAGGTTTTATACAAAGGAAATAAAGGAAATCTCAAAATAAAGGAAATAACGTCAAAAAAAATGGAAAATAATGTTGAAAATACTCAGAAAATCAAAAATCAACCAAAATCAACCAAAATCATATCACTTTATTAACCTAAATAATTACACCATGAACCACACTTATCACCTCGTTGAAACAATGCCTTCTGTAGAAGAATACATGAGACTAAGAACAGAATCAGGACTCAGTTCCAAGTCCAAAGTCCAAACAGAAAGGGCTTTAAACGGAACATTATACGGATGTCATTTTAGACTGATGGACGATGAAGCAGTGGCCATGGGGAGAATAATAGGTGATGGAGGATGGTATTATATTATTGCTGATATTGCAACCCTTCCTTCGCATCAACGGAGAGGATTAGGTAAGCGAGTAATGGAAATATTAATGGAATATCTTAAGACCAATGCACTTGAAGGGTCTTTGGTTACGTTAACGGCGGATCCTCCAGGAGTAGGATTGTATAAGAAGTTTGGGTTTAGAGATCTGAGTCCGTCATTGGGGATGAAGATGGTATTAACGGATGGAGTGAGAGACTAAGGAACAGTGGAGTGTGGAGTATGGAGTATATAACAGAATATATTAGAGTATATTACAGAATATATTATAGTGTATAGTGTATAGTGTATAGTGTATAGTGTATAGTGTATAGTGTATAGTGTATAGTGTATAGTGTATAGTGTATAGTGTATAGTGTATAGTGTATAGTGTATAGTGTATAGTGTATAGTGTATAGTGTATAGTGTATAGTGTATAGTGTATAGTGTATAGTGTATAGTGTATAGTGTATAGTATATAGTATATAGTATATTGACGTAAGGGATTACTTTCTTTTTCTCTTTCTCTTCTACTTTCTTTTCTTACATTCCTCCTTATCGCAATTTTGCAGCCTTTTGTTCCGTCTTATCTTCCGTATTAGTCTCTATTGATAGTCTCTGTTACGTCACCTATTTTACTTATTTCTACCTTTTTTAATACTTTTTCCTTCTAATATATTCTTCCGTTATATCTTAAAGCCTCTACAATATCTCCATCCTCCTTACATTGTGCCATAGAATCAATCTAATCTGTTCCCCTAGTAACTTCCGCATAAGTTCCGTCGCATAACTCCCGTGTAACTTCCGTGTAACTTCCGTCGCATAACTTCCGTCGCATAACTTCCGTTTCCTGTCAACCATATAACAACCTTAAAACACATTATTACTAATTCCGATGACCTAAACTTTAAGATATTATATATATAAAGCAATTTTCTAATCAATTATTTTATTTTATTGATTTATTTTGTTCTTTATTATAATCTTCATTTAAATTTTAATTATGACAAAATCTATTTCCCTGTCAGATAATACTCTGATTCCTTCCATAAACATGGGAAATGGTAAGAAATTTCCTCCAATTTTACCAGAGAAAGATGACTATATAGTCACCTATGACGGTACTAATGATCCTTTCCATCCTCATAATCTTCCCTTAGCAAAGAAACTTATATACACTGGAGTTATAGGATTAAGTGCTTTTTCTATTTCTATGGGTTCTGCCATGTTTGCTTCAGCCAGTGTTGAAGTGGAGAAAGAATATCATATAGGTCCTACTGTAGGGGCTTTAGGAACTTCATTATTTGTGTTTGGATTTGCGTCAGGTCCTGTTATTTGGGGTCCATTATCGGAATTATTTGGTCGGAAAATTGTATTAGTAGCTTCATCATTTACTTATATTTGTTTCTGTTTTGCTACTGGAACGGCTAAAGATATTCAAACTATAATGATATGTCGGTTTTTCCTGGGATTTGTAGGAGCAGCTCCTTTAGTGGTAGCTCCTGCTTCAATGGCTGATTTATTTAATGCTGAATCTAGAGGTAAAGCTTTAACTATATTTATTGTGGTTTTATTTAGCGGTCCTATGTTTGCTCCTATTGTTTCAGCTTTTATAGTGAAAAATCCAAATATGGGTTGGCGTTGGACTCAATATATTTCAGGAATCATTGGTGGTGTTTCTTGTCTTTTGATAATGTTTGTATATAAAGAAACTCATAATCCAACTGTTTTGGTGAAAAAAGCAAAGGTTTTAAGAGAAAAAACTGGTAATTGGGTTATTAGAGCTCCTCAAGAAGATGTGTCTTTGGATATTAGAAACATAGTTCAAAATAATATTGCTAGACCATTATCTATGTTGTTTACTGAACCTATATTGTTTCTTATTACCCTTTATAATGCATTTCTTTATGGAATGATGTATTTGTTTTTAACTGCAATTCCATTGATCTTTTCTGGGAAATATCAAATTCAAGATGGAGTGGCTGAATTACCTTATCTTTCAATCTTTATTGGAATTTTAATTGGTGCCGTTATTTGTGTGATTTTTGAAAAACGGTTTAATGATATTAAGAAAAAAACTGGTAAAACTCCTCCTCCTGAACAGAGATTATGGCCAATGCTTTTAGGGTCAGTTTTCTTTGCTGGAGGAATATTCTGGTTAGGTTGGAGTGGGGATTTTCCTAATAGAATCCATTGGATAGTTCCTACTATTGGAAATGCATTTATTGGAATGGGATTAATGACTCTTTTTGGTCCCTCATTTAATTATATTATTGATTGTTATTTATTTTATGCTGCTTCTGCTTTAGCCGGAAATACTTTCTTAAGATCGGCTTTTGGGGCTGCTTTTCCTTTGTTTGCTAGACAAGTATTTGTTAATCTTGGAATCAAATGGGCAGCTACATTATTAGGAGGGCTCTCTGCATTGATGATTCCTGTACCATATTTGTTTTATATATACGGGGAATCTTTAAGAAAGAAGAGTAAGTTTGCATTTGAGTAGAAAGAAGAGGAAAGAAAGAAGAAAAGGAAAGAGAAAAAGAAAGAGAAAAAGAAAGAAAAAAAGAAAACATAAAACTTCATTTCTCATTATCATTAAAATGGCTGCAAAAATCGCATATCTGCTGCAATTGTCCTAAATTATAAAGATGTCATTTGAATGATGAAGAAGTGACGAAAAAGTGTCTAAAAAGTGTCCAGAAAGGCCTAAAACTAAACAATTGTGTATTCTTAGTTACTTTACTACTTCTCTTAATCACTTTCTTCATAATCATTTTCTGTATATAGTATTAATAACAAGTTTGATATTTAAAGTCGTAATAATAAACCCATTTCTTGATTTATTTTGCTTCTTTTTTAACCCTTTTTTTTCTATTCCTATTACCTCAATAGTACTAACCCCCCCCCATTTGGTCATTAGTAATCCGTTGGTGTCACGCCAAATCCCCTTTAGTGTCATGACATCTATCATTGTTGATCCGCAGTGTGTCAAATTCATTTATTAGTGAGAATTTATTTCTAATCACAATTTATTATTGAAGTTGTTGTTTCTTTTGTTCACAATAATACATCGATTAAAAGAGTAATAATATAAAATAGTATTTTTATCACGTTCCGGTATCTTTATCTTTATTGACTTTTATCTTTATACTTTTTGTTTTGTTCTATTATGTTATGAGTGCAACAAGCCATTTACAAGAAGGGATTACTAAACAACACAATAAACGGATCAATACTCCTGTTTGCACATTTTGCAAGAAAAGAAAGATAAAATGTGATAGAAGAACTCCTTGTTCTTCCTGTTTAAGATATGACAATCACAAATGTGTTTATGGTGAACATACTAAAACTCGAAGACCTCGGAAATCCAGAACTGATAAGGTTTCTAGTGGTTTAGACAATGAACTACAGAGTTTAAGACAGAGACTTTCCCAGGCAGAAAGAATGGCAATGAGTCCTGAAGATTATGATGCAAGCTCATCAGAAAATGGGTCAGTTTATGATAAATCTCAAGAGTCATTGACTCCCTATAGAGACGATTGGGGAGTTGATAGTCCTGAAGATTCCTTCTTTGGGGTTCCATTTGTTGCTTTAATGGCTAAAGTGGAAAATGATAATGTTAATCTTCATCATGAGTTTTCTTCATTATATGAATACAAACCTTTTGAAAGACGTCATTATGGGTTATTTGCTTGGAAATCATTGTTAACTGTGGATCCAACATTGAAGTTGATTATGGATTTTGTTTATCAACGAACTCGAAGTAAACCTCGGGGTATTGATAGTGATTCTAATGTTTTGGATGATAGTAGAGAATCGTTTAAGAATAATTGTAACAAACATTCTATATTGGAAGCTGATTTTGTTACTTCTCGTATCTCCAACAAAGCTAAGGCTCAAGGATTATTCCATTTGGATAAGGCTATTGAATCCAAATTGGAACTAATATCCAAGATTGAATTGGTTCTTCCTATAAAGCATGTAGCTTGGGAATTCATTGATAGGTTTTTCTTGAAGCTTTATTTATTTTTCCCGTATTTAGATGAACAAGAATTCAAAGATAATATGGAAAGGTTGATTGGATCAAGAAACTTTGATGCAAATGGAAAAATTACTATTGAACTTGGTAATAAGAATGATTTCTCTTATTTGGGAATTCTTTTGATTATTGTTAGATTGGGGTATTTGTCTATGTTAACTGGATTTGAAGGAACCAAAGTAACTCAATTAAATACTAATGATGTTGATTCGGAATATCTTTTGAATAATCCTGTAACTATAGAAACATTTGATGTGGCTCAAGAATGTTTAAAGCAATTTGATCTTTTGGGGACAATTAACTTGACGATTTTCCAGTTAGCTCTTTATATTAGAATCTACCAGATTTATGCGCCAGAGTTTGGAGATGGACCTGATAGTGGTAATTCTCAAGTGTTCAATGCTATGCTTTTCCAATTGGCTTATTCTTTGGGATTACATAGAGAGCCTGATAGACTTCCTGGAGCTAATAATGAAAAGGGTAATAATATGGGGAGAAAAATATGGCATGGGTTATTAATGATGGATCTAGGTCAAGGTCTAGATACTGGAGATCCATTAAATGGTAATAAATTTCCCTATGATATTAAATTACCATTTTATAAACCAGGGAATTCAAATCTATTTAACAATGAAAGAGAAAAACTGATTGGAAAATGCTTTGAGTTTATGAAAAATAGTTATAAGCCAGTATCGGAATTGTTGACAAATGTTTTAAGTTTCACAGCTAATTGTTCCATTTCCAGTATATGTCATCAAATACGTTACATTAAGAATGAAGTCTTTGGATCGAGTGAATTAACTGATAATTTTAACTCGGGAAAAAGCTTTTTAGCTGGTGAAAGACAATTAGAGAATGTTTTGGCATATAAATTAGAATTACAAGTAAGCTGTTTCTTATGTTCATTATATTTCTACTTGTTTAATTTTCTAGAACGAAAGGGGAATTATAAATTCAGTTATTATTATTTGGTAAGACTCTTTGATAGAATGTTATTATTAGTACTTCCATTCATAAGAGACTTTACTAATAATCAAATAGAATTAGATGTTAGTGCTGGGTTTATATTTATGCCAATTGTTGAACAAATGATTCATAAAGCATTAATATTCATACTTTCACTTATGGTTAGAATCAAGATTTCTGCTTTTAATTGCAATGCAAGTACCACTATTGATCGGGATCAAAAACTACACAAGTTAAATGGAATGATTAATCATTTAGTAACACTTTCAGAAACACTTTTAAAGATATCCAGTCGTTTTAGTAATAGATATTACTACTCGTGGATCATTTCAAGACTACAAAAACATTTTTTAACCGTTGCCAAATGTGATAGATTGGAAGGTTTGGTATATGACAAAAATATGGAATTTGAATTGTTAACCAGACATGAGTATTTGGACCAATTGATAGAGATTTTGGCCAAATCCAATGAGTTGTTTGAGAAGAAAGAGAAACAACCCGATCAACCAAACCAAATCACTAATAACCAAGTTACTATTCCCGATCTAGAATCCGATATGGAATCTAATTCACACACAGAAAGTTCACATGAAACAGATACTCTATGGCTCTATTTAAAATCAGCAATAGATAAGAATGAAGGACAAGATATAACTCAAAATAACCAAAATGTGGAGATGTCTCAATATGGAGATCCATTTGCAGCCATGGAAAATGACAATTTCCTCAATTCATTTGTAGTGGATGAGATATTCCGAGATGTGCAGAAGTGAGCTATAGTATTAGTAGTATATATAGTATTTTTTGGAGTTTTTTAAACCATTTTTATACTGATTTTATGTCACATTTTTAACACTTTTACTCTCCATTTATCATTTATCCTTCATCCTTTTCTTATCGCATTATTTGCCATATTCGGAAAAGAATAGTCCCGACCAATGAGAAGCCACAGTTGATGGAAGGGGTTTCAATCTCCATAGAAAAGGTGTTTTAATGACGAAATAAAATCAATTGATAAAGTTTCAACTGTCAGTAATCTAATGCAATCTTTAAAAACTTACATTTCCCCCCAATTATAGTGGTTATAGACTATAATTATTAGCGACCAATTAGATTCGAATCTGGACCTGAGCCACAGTTTTCATCCATAGTTAATGGAAGAAAACAAAATCTACAGAAACCACTTCATTTTGTTACTAAAAAAAACACCCAATTGACACCCAGGAACTGTAGACAACGTGACAGTATTAAAAAGAGTCTAAAATATAACCCATTGGGTCATTATAAAACTTGCTTTAATAATCAGATGAATCGATTACTAACTTTATTAGATTCTAGAATTCGACCGCGGGTATAAATAGGAGGAAAATGCCGCTCCTTTTCATAAGATTTTTTTTTTTTTTTTTTGTTCAATTGCTTTAGATTAAATAGATTTTTTAGATTTTAAAAACGTATAGAATTCACAATGGCTCCATTGATTCAAAAACCAGCTCCAGCTTTCAAAAAAACTGCCGTCGTTGATGGTACTTTTGAAGAGGTCTCTTTAGATCAATACAAAGGTAAATGGGTGTTATTAGCATTCATTCCATTAGCTTTCACTTTTGTTTGTCCAACTGAAATCATTGCTTATTCTGATGCTGTTAAGAAATTCACTGATAAAGATGCTGAAGTGTTATTTGCTTCCACTGACTCTGAATACTCCTTATTAGCTTGGACTAATGTTGCTAGAAAAGATGGTGGTTTAGGACCAATTAACATTCCATTATTAGCTGACACCAACCACACCTTATCTAAAGATTACGGTGTTTTATTAGAAGATGAAGGAGTTGCTTTAAGAGGTATTTTCTTAATTGATCCAAATGGAGTTTTGAGACAAATCACCATCAACGATTTACCAGTTGGTAGATCAGTTGAAGAAAGTTTAAGATTAGTTGATGCTTTCCAATTCACTGAAAAATACGGAGAAGTTTGTCCAGCTAACTGGCAACCAGGTTCTGAAACCATTAACCCAGCTGAAGCTTCTAAGTACTTTGAAAAAGTTAACAAGTAAGCTATTAGTTGAGTAGTGTATAGACGCCAGGCGAGAGCCTAGGTAATAAATGATTGATTAACATGAGTTTGTAAGACTTGAGAGTCTTAAGGATATAGTGAATACTAAAGACTCTCTTAAGGGTATAGTAAAGGGTACAAAGACTCTTTAAAGACTCTTGAAAGACTCTTCAGCCTAGTAGCAACTCAATCGCACTCTATCTAAACCCTACAACCATCTAAACCCTACACCACTCCCATGACTGACATCCACTTCTACAAATTCCTTGTCAACAAACAAGTATTCTACAAATCAAAACACTGCTATGCCTTAGTTAACATAAAACCATTGGCTTCGGGTCATGTGATGGTCGTTCCTTATGATGTCAATATAACCCGATTTAATGATTTATCTCAAGAACAATCCATAGATTACATGAATACTTTACAATTGATTACCAAATTCATCACTTGGAACTACAAAGCTGACTCTCTCAACATCAGTATACAAGATGGGCCTGAATCAGGACAAAGTATTCCTCATTTACATACACATATAATCCCCAGATTCAAGAATGATGACTATCAAAATGATAGAATCTTTTCAGAATTAGAGAAAGTAGATTTAATTAATACATTTGAACAGAGAAGAAAAGCGTTTTTGGCATCAGATTCTTCCAAACAATTTGCTGCTGATGAAGATAGAGTTCCTAGAACAGCAGAACAAATGGAAATTGAAGCTAAAGCTTTAGCGGCTGAAATTGAAAAGTTTGCTCGCGAGACTCTCGAGTGAAATGAGAGAGTCTTTTACTCGACAGTCTTACCGCCAACTCGTGGTATTTCACTCAAGACTACCGCGAACTCGTGGTATTTCACTCAAGAGTCTTTAACTACCGCGAACTCGGGTTAATTATTATTATAAAGAATAAAACGAATTATATAGAGAAACTATTTATATAGTGAGATTTGATTGTTACAATGACAACACAATTAGACGAAATTCAATGGAAGAATCCCGAATGGATTCAACAATTTGGACTTCATTCTATTAATGTATTGGATTACTTTAGTGAATCCCCATTCTATGATAGAACCTCCAATAATCAAGTTCTTAAAATGCAACTTCAATATCAACCACCTCCTAATATTACTAATCATATGGAATATCAAAAGTACTTTGAAACAAAGCTTTCAGAGATGATGGGGCTAGAGTTTATTATTGCTTATACCCGAGAGCCGGACTTTTGGATCATCAGAAAGCAGAATAGAATGGATGATAAGTCAGTATCTATACTTCAAGATTATTATATTATAGGAGCTAATATTTACCAGGCACCTAAGCTTTATGGGTTATTGAGTTCAAGGCTTTTGAATAGTTTGTTGCTGATAAAGAAGAGTATACATGTACTTGATGAATTAGATAGTCAGAGTAGTGGAGGAGGAGAAGGACGAGAGAGTAATAGGGAATCAAATACGGTGACGCCGATGCCGAATGTGGCACCGGTTACAGAAGAGGTGATAAATTTTGATAGTATACTTAATGAGACGATGAGGGAGTAGGTGGAGGAGTAGGTGGAGGAGTAGATGGAGGAGTAGAGACATAGGTAGAGAAGTACATACATAAATAGATAAAAAACAATAGAATTAATATCAGGAACTATTAAGAAACAATTTAGAACTATTAAGAAACTATTTAGAATCTATTAGAGACTTTGAATCTATTAGAGACTTTGAATCTACTCAGAATCTATAGAAATAAAGCTAAAGCTCATCCTTCTCGGCCAATGCAGCCTTCTCTTCTTTACTTAATTCAACTTCTCCTGTACTAGCAATCTTCAATTCCAAAACTGGTTTATCTCCATAACTAGTCTTGACCTTTTCCATATAATCAACTACATCAAATCCATCAATAACTTTACCAAATACAACATGTGCACCATCTAACCATGAAGTAATAACAGTAGTAATAAAAAATTGGGATCCATTGGTGTTTTTCCCAGCATTAGCCATAGATAATCTATACCGTCTATCATGTTTAATGGAGAAATTCTCATCATCAAACTTTCCTCCATAAATGGATTTACCTCCATATCCTTTACCGGTTTCATAATCTCCACCTTGAAGCATAAACTTAGGAATAATTCTATGGAAAATTGATCCACTATATCCAAAGGTTTCATCAGTAGATAATGTCAATTGTTTGAAATTTTCTGCAGTTTTAGGAACAACTGTTCCAAATAATCCAAATGTGATCTTACCAATAGATTTACCATCTTCAGTGATTTCAAAGTATACTTTATCAGTCACAGGAGGATCTTCAGGTAATTCTTTAGAATGGACTTTAGTGAAATAGAATAACACAGAAAGAATGGTTAAAATAGTTAAAACTTTCATCATGAATAATAGTAATTGAACACCTCAGAAGATATGAGAGTTTTAAGAGTTGAGAGTTTGAGGTTAGACACGAAAATGTAATATTTGAAACAATTTGAGTTGTGGTTGTTTGTGATTGTGGTTGTGGTTGTGCTTATACTTTTATTACTATAATTATACTTCTACTCCCCCTCCCCGTCTATTTACAGGCTAAAAATCTCTTTCTCCCTTTCTTTCAGCTTCCAATTCTTGTTGTTGGAACATTTCTTTTTCTTCTAATCTCTTTAAAGCTTCTCTCTTGGCTATAACAGTCTTAGCCTTTCTTTCACCACCATTCTTCTTTTTACCTCTTTTATGTTCTCTTAAAGGTTCTAAATCATTAATGAACTTGTTTTTCCACCTTAAAAGGTACCTTCTGGTAGAAACATCAATCCCCATATCTTTCATTTCTTTGGATTCTGTTTGTAAAAATTTGTTTAAATCACCTTCAAAAGCATCTTTATGTTCAATACAATTTCTTCCTATTAATGTTAAGAATGTTTCTAAATCATGAACATTTTCTTTGGTTCTAGTAGAAGTATTGATTTTCAATGCTGTTGGAGTTTGATGGAATGATCTAGAAGTTATTAAAGGTTTTGTTGTGGTGTTTGTCAAGGATTTTATAATAGGAGTTATTGATGGTTTTAAAGCAACATTTTTCTCTAGTGATACTGTTTTTATTCCGAATGTAGCTTGTCGGCGGATTATGGAGGTTAAAGACAACATGGTTGAAAAATTTTTAATGAGAATGAGAATGTGAGGGAAGGATAAGAGGAGGGAGGAGGAGATGGGAAGAGGAGGAGGAGAAGAGAATAAAAGAAAAAGAGAAGAGAAGAAAAAGAATATAGAAAAAGCAATTCATCACAGAAAACATTTCTAAACATTCTATAACATTCTTTAACAAACTTGAAGAAGTTATACAAAAAAAGTACTTTAGAGTTGAAGATGGTTTTGTCCTGTGTGTAGTGTTTGAGTAGTGGTTTTGTTGTCCTGTATATAGTGTTACCTTCCTGCACACACTCCAACTTATACCCAATTTATTCACCTCTCAAGAACCCCATTTACCTTCATACTTGGTTCTGGTACTCTTACACCCCCACTCTACAACACCACAACTTTTCACTCACACTTTACTCACTTTTCGTAGGGATTACATTACCCCATATAAGTGGTACTGCATATAACCCTGGCTTCATCAGATCTCAAAATCTATTCTTCCTACATAATTACTACATAATTCATACTTGTACTTCCTACTTTCCACTCCCACTTCTATAAAATCACTACCTAACCCCCTCAAATCAACGTGTATCCACCATCAACTCTAATATCAGCTCCAGTAGTATAACTTGAAGCATCACTGGCTAAATATATATAAGCCCCTACAATCTCTTCAGGTTGACCTTCTCTTCCCATTGGAGTCATGGCCCACCACTTGGCTCTATCATCAGTAGGAACTGGACCAGAAAGTGCAGTATCAGTATAACCTGGAGATACAGTATTTACTCTAGCAAAAGCAGCCCATTCTACAGCTAATGATTTACTAAAGTGTAATACACCAGCTTTACTAACATTATAAGCAGCTTTATATTGAGGAACATTAACAATATGTGAAGACATTGAAGCTGTCATGACTAAAGAACCTTTATTCCGTTGATAAAAGTGTTTTCCCACATATTTAGCACAATAGAATACCCCATGAAGATTGATATCCATCATTCTATGCCAATCATCTACAGTACAACTATCATCAATAACAGGTCCTTTGTACCAAGGAACACCAGCATTAGCAATAAACACATCAATATGATCAAAATCCTCAATGACTTGGTTAATAACTCGTTCTACCACTTCAGGTTTGGTGACATCCATTTGATAATTTTTAGCCTTAATACCATATTGTTGCATTAATTGATTGGCAAAGATTCCCTTATCATCAATATAATCCAATAAAACAACATGGGACCCAGATTGGGCAAAACCTGTGGCGATACATTTGGCAATACCCCCTAAACCTCCAGTGATAACTGATACTTTATTAGTTAACAAGAACCGTTCAGCCATGTTAGAAGAAAGTTTTGGTGGTTTAGTAGGAACTTCATCGATTTCATTAGGTCCTTTAATGAAGGATTTGTATAATTTTTCTACAATAGTGGACATTATTATAGAGAGAAAAGAGAGAGAAGAGAAGAGAAGAGGAAAGAGAGAGAAGATAAGTGAGAAGATTTTTCATTACCCCAACATTCCGAACTTTGTTCCAAAGTCCGAGAGGGGGGAAAGATGAAGGGTTTTGAAGAGGTTTTAAAGAGGTTTTAAAGAGGTTTTGAAGAGGTGTTGAAATGGTTCAAAGTGTTGAAATGTGTAAAAATAATTAAATATTTAAAAATATTTCAAAAACCAAAAGAAAAAAAGTGTTGAAGAAATGAAAAAAATGTCAAATCTCGGACTTTAAACCCGAAAGCCTAAACCCTTTGACTAGCAATGTTAATGTTAATGTTAATACTATTACTATTAATGTTAATAGTATTACTATTAATGTTACTATTGTTACTATTAATGTTACTATTGTTACTATTAATGTTAATGCTAATATATAATGCTATTAATGTTAATGTTAATGCTAGTACTATTGCTATTAATGTTAATGTTAATACTATTACTATTAATGCTAATGTTATTAATGCTATTAATGCTAATGCTACTTCTAATGCTACTTCCACTACTCCCACTACTCCCACTACTCCTTCTCTCTTAAATCTCCTAACATCTCCTTATCCTGCTCTAACTGATTAGATTCAAACTTCCTATTAAAATTAAGTCTCATCTTCTCTCCATGTAAATAACAATAAATTGGAAATGGAACCCCTAATACAAATGCTATAAATGCACACATAGTATTCCCCCATCCATAATCAAGTCTATCATACATTTTTTCTGCAAATAATGGAAATGTAAATCCAAATAATGATCTGAATAATGCTGCTGCTGCCACTGAAGATGCTGCAAATCGAGGATTCATATCAATAAGATACCCTTGACAACTTTGAAAAGTACACACCACTCCAAAGGCAAAGATAGCTGATCCTATTCCTGGCATAATCCAATGAAGTTTCTTTTGTGCTGACCATCCATACCATATTAATCCAATAGGAATAATAATCCCTACAACGAAAAGACAAGGTAATTTATATTCTGGTTTGGCTTGATCATTATTTCTTCTTGTCAATTTGGCATAGACACTATCAATAGAAACTGTCCATACAAGAACTCCTAAGGTAAACCCTACTCCCATAGGAATATACATTAATCCCACAATGGCTTTATTGAAACCATAATTTCTATGGAACACAGTAGGAAATGTTGCAATCATCAAGTACATGAACCCATAAACAAACGCCAAAAATGATCCCAATCCCACAATCATAGGATGGGTGAATAATAATTGTACTGGTCTAATCATATTGGACATGGTTTTCTTGACAAAACTAGTATTATCGGTGATTTCATAGATGGTATGTAAGTTAGAATTACCCGTTGATTTACGTAATTTGTTGGCTTTAGTCTTTAAAAGCCTTGGGGAATAAGTTTCTTTGAAAAAAATTGATCCTAAAACGGCCACGGCTCCATTAAACATTGATAATACATAAAACACCCATCTCCATTGCATATTCTGAACAATGAATCCTGCTACCATAGGAGCAATAACTGGACCTAATAAAGGTGCCAAGGCAAACCCAGCTAAAGCAACATTTCTAGATTTGGCATCAAATAAATCGGAAATAACTCCAGCTCCTACATTTAAAGGTGATGATCCAAATAATCCTCCAATGAATCTAAATGCTAAAATTTGACCTTCACTTTGACTAAGTCCACAAGCTAAATTGAAGAAGAATGATAACCAAATAGATGCATCCAAAACAGGTTTCCTTCCTATGAAATCAAATTCACTTAAAGGGGCAATAACCAAAGGACCTACGGCCCAAGCCAAGATTTGTATTGACATAACCATAGAAGATATGATGGAGTTTGTAATGCCGAATTCTTGAGATATGTCACTAACGGCTGGAGAAAGCATTGATGATGACATAGGAGAAACTAATGCATATAATGAAACAAACCCAATAAGGACGATTTTGGTTGAAGTAGGCCAATTTCTAGGATCTTGAGGATCATCATAACCTTCCCAAGTGATTAATTCAGGATCAATATCATTAAATTCTTCCCCATCTTTATCCACAGGAAGAGCTGATTCCGGTAAATTAAAAGGAATTATATCTTTTTCATCATTATTTAATAAATTATCTTCTAATTCTTCAAGTATGGTATTTCTGGTCTTTCTTCTTTCTATTTCTATAGCTTCACTATCTAAATCACCATAGATTTCTTTCACTGAAAATTGGGATTTGGTTGACATTACTGATTGTTCGGATCTTCTAGAAGTATTAGAACCTCTACGACTTGATACTTTTCCTGGATGAAGTTGTTTTGGGGTAAAATCTTTTTCTGTTAATTCAACTGGAGTTTGTGTTTCATTAGAAGAAGAATGAGTTAATTCTTCACTATAATAATCATTGTCACTTTTGTACGACATGATTACAAATAAAACTTTATTACAAATAAAACTTTTATTACAAACACGATATTATTAGTGATTATTATCTATTATATATTACAGATCAAATTTTTTTTAAAAAAAAAACCCTTGGGAGCCAAGTCGGTTTTATACTATAGATCATTTTTCGGTTATTAACTTCGGTTATTGGTGGCAGCAGAAGAAGTATTTTTCCGAAGGTTGAGAAATGGCGGTTTTTTGCAGTAATAAAACGAGATGTCTCGGTTATAGAAGGGGCCGAGGGCGGGAGATGTCTTTGATCCAGACACGAAAACGCGTTGACATCAAGGATCTTGGATTATGCACTACCCGATGGCATTTGACTCTGGTTTTTTGACATTTGACTCGTCCCTGACTTCCTTCTCTATTCATACTCAACAACCCCACCATGATCCTCAGCATAAGCTTTACAATACCCATGAGCTGCTCTTTCAGAACATATTCCATTTAACTCAATTCCTGGAAGATTGAAGGTTTGATCGGAGTCAATGACATTAGATTCATCAAATATGGTATTGATATTAAGAATATAATTCAACAATCCTTTAACATGAACAATGCTGACATCACTATCGGCACCAGAAAGAGTTACTCCCATGTAATCATTAAAGTTAATAGGATAATTAGGTTCTTTTCTCCGAGATTTAGGAACGGTGTCTTCCTTTGGTTTATCCAGAACCAATTTATTCTCTTGACTTCCATTTTGATCATCCAAATGATCATCACTAGGAACTTTATCAAAGTATTTTTTAGCGTAATGAACCCCATTTTTGATAATGGAATCTATATCCCAATAAGCAATGGAATTAGGAATTAACACATTTCTACCGGATTTATCACAAACATTAATATCTTTATCAGTAATAAGATTATTATTTTCATCAAATTCAGGAATCAGCCATGGAGGAACTTCAACATTAAAATCAATGAAATCAGAAATGGCTCCCATTTTATAGTAGAATCGTTGTATAGAAGGATTATAATCTTCAATTAATACAATCAAATTGGGACGATACATGGATTCACCACATCCACATTTATTCAAATGAGTTCTGGCCCATCCTATATAAACCGCCCGATTTTGAGGAAGTTTTATATGGTCTTTAAGTTGTGGAGATATCATTTCATCAAAAGGTAATGAAACTAATTGACTTCCACCTCTTAAAGGTCCAATATAATTGAAGTTTTCCTTTTCCACTTTCTGTAAGAAATCACACATTCCATCATCAATATCACAAGTTAAAATTTCTAAAGGAGTTATAGAATACATAAAATTCAATTTATTTCCTGGTTGATGTCTACTAACAAATGGAGTCCAATTCTTTTCAATATTGGCAAACTTTTCTGATCTTTTTTTCAACATCTTTAAATGAGTTGAAAATGGTAAATATAAATGCATAACTCTTTTAGTGATTCTATTATCTTTCATATTAAATACAATCATGGGCTCTTCATACCCTAAAGTAGGATGAACCCTCTTTAAAATACGAGGATCTTCTGGTCCATAATAGAATTTGTTATTAACGGTGTACAATGTATAATCAAATGGAATAGGTAATAATGAAGGAAATTGGATCTTTCTATAAGCTAATGATTTATCCAATACCATTTCTGTTACTGAACCATCGGAATTGATGACATTTTGTACAATGCTTTGCTCATAAGGAACTTCTATTTCTTCAGTGATCTCTTTCCAATCTCTATCGTATATCTGAGCGTATAAGAAACTGGCAAAGCCCTTATTGGGGATTCCTGAAGGAGAATAAATCAATCTACTGATCATAAAATGGATTTGAAGCTCTTCAAGCCACACAGAAGAACCAGCAAATCTAAACCATTGGTTTTTCTCTGGGATTTCTGGTTTAAAGGTATTTTTAGCCAATTCAATAAGATTCTGATATTCTTCATGTTGGGAGATTTTCTCCTTGACAGTATCGAAATCCGCTTCCAACATAGTACTATCAGTGACTTCTAACTCCGATTCCACTTGTAACTGATCACAAACAACTTCAGGCTTAAACTCATAATCAGCCGGTTTCCCCTTAATTAATTTAAATGGATCAGCAAACGTCAAGAGCTTCACCTTGTGATAAATCTCTCTCCGAGTCCAGAACGATGAAATAGGGAATTCCTTCTTTTTGGGACCCATTTCTGGTTTCTCTTCACCACCATAGAACGGTATCTTATCCAATATACTTCCCTTAACCTTAGGCTCAGCGTTAGTACTAGGAACCACTTTAGGTACATCAGTCACATAATCATGCCTCAAACAAACCACCATTCCAATGACCACCATCGCCAACACCGCTGCTAGAAGCCGCAGGTATCTTTTTCTAAAAATATCTGGCATTTTTGGTGATGCTGAAGATAATTGAATGTTATTTTAATGACTTTTTAAATGTCTCCTTTTTGACAATTCGAAGAAAAAAAAAAAAAAAAAATCTGTTCGCGATGGTGATCTTATCAGGTACACATTGTAAGGCTACAGAGAATGCAATGAGAGTAACGTACAGCCACACGAACAATAGGAACTGAGCCCGCGGTAGAAAGCAAGAGAGGTTAGGAACGGTGCGAATGTATTACTATATAGAGAATAGGGGGAGTGGAGTGGTGGTGGGGGGATGAAGTTGTTGCTGTTGAAGGTGTTGTTGTTGAAGTTGTTGAAGATGTTGTTGTTGTTGAAGAAGAATCTGAAGGAGTAATTTCAAGGGGGATCCAAAGATGGTAATGAAATGAAATGAAACGTGAAACGTGAAACGAGATGGGTCGTGTGGCGGTGAATGTCGTGGGTGAATGTCGTAGTTGGAGTTGGACTTGGAGTTGAAGTTGGAGTTGGAGTTGTCTTAAAGTTGTCTTAAAGTTGTCTTAAAGTTGTCTTAAAGTTGTCTTAAAGTTGTCTTAAACTTCTCTTCTCTTAAACTTCTCTTCTCTTAAACTTCTCTTCTCTTAAACTTCTCTTCTCTTAAACTTCTCTTCTCTTAAACTTCTCTTCTCTTAAAATTCTCTTCTCTTAAAATTCTCTTCTCTTAAAATTCTCTTCTCTTAAAATTCTCTTCTCTTAAAATTCTCTTCTCTTAAACTTCTCTTCTCTTCATTACCTTTTTATCACATCTCTTCGAAGCCTTTCGCTACGCTCAACCTTTCGCTAAGCTCAACTCTCACCTCATCAATGACTGCTCTATCGAATCAATTGACTTCTCCACATCCTCTACATTCATTCCACAACACAACGATATAAGTTTACAATACTTATTCAACCTATCATCACCATAATTCGATACTGAATTAACTGAATTCTCTTTGAAATCATCTTTATTTATAGACGGTACTGATACTTGAAGCCCGGTTAATTGTTCAGACAAGTCACAGGATGCTTTGATTTGTTGCTGAAGGTTTACTGCCAAATTGAATTGGTTTTGTGGTGATGTTGTTTGTGATGATGTTGTTTGTGATGATGTTGTTTGTGATGATGTTTCTGGTGATGTTTGTGATTGTGAAGTTGCTTCTTGTAACACCTTTTGTTCTCCTTCTAAAAGACTCCTTCTTTTCACTTGATAATAATACTTTTTATAATTATCCAATTTCTTGGTTAATTTATCCAATTTCTGGAGAATTTGAAACGTTAAATCATTAACTAATCGATTAATTTCTTCTTGAATGATTTTATCTTTTTGTAAATCAATTGATTGAAGATCTTGTTCAATATCTTTAATTAAATATTCAAGATTAAACATTTTTAAAATCACTTTTTGACTAGTTAATTTTTCTTGATTAAATTTATCTCCAATACTAATTAATTTTAATATCTTTTCATCTTTTTCATTCAATTCTTTATCTATGATATAGGATAATTCTGTCAATTTTTCTGTGATTAAATTGGAGGCATTATTAGTCAATTGAACTGCCATTTTACTATAATGTAATTGACTTTCAAAACTTTGAACATTGAATGATGTCATTGATTGTAAATTGGAATCATTTTCTCCTGTCATAGTATTAATTAATCCTGGTCCATTACCAATACCATCACTACCATTAGTATTACCACCACTAACACCACCTCCACCACCTCCTCCTCCTCCACTACTATTACTCACTCCATCTTCTCCTGTACCATCTCCTTGTAATTTCAATACATAATTATGAGATGCTAGATACTCTTCCACAGTATAATTCACTAGATTCTTGATACCAAAATTGATGTATTTATGATGATTTATAAACACTTTAATCAATTTCTTATTCAAATTATAGGAAATAATATGGAATGCAGTATTCCCATCACAATCTTGAATATTAATAAATTTCCATAATAGATTTTGATCATGATTAGTATCATCAGCTTCTTGAAATTCAACAATCTTTGTAAATAAACATTCCATATAATATTTACCCACCCGTTCTTTATTCTTTAAGTAGGTTTGAAGTTGATAACCATCATTTCCATTGAATGATGATTCCATCATTGGTTGAGGTGGTGATACTGACATGGCAATATGATGAAGTACAGTTTTATTAAAATTATCCACCACAAGAATTGAATCAAATAATAATGATAATAAATGAGGAAAATTCTTTAATTGATAAGAATTACTAAATTTAATCAAAAACATTAATGGAGTTTCCCCATTATGATTTTTAAGATTCCCATGAACTAAATTAGGGAAATTAGCCAATAAGAATTCTATTATAGTATGATTGGCCATAGAACAAGCCCAATGGAAAATAGTATTACCATCATTATCAATGGCTTGATTAATATTAATCTTATGAAGAGGATGAGGAGGATTCAAAAGTTTTTTAGGAATGATTGTAGAATCATTTGATCGTATTTTACCATGTTCATTTTCATTTCCATGTTTAGTGTCATTATCATTATCATTATCATCAGGGGTTTTATTTTCATTATTATTATCATTAAAAGTACCATTACTTCCAGGTCTATTACCAGAACTAGATAAATCTGATCTGTTATTATCTTCTAAGAAGAAATTGAGTAAATTAGAAAAATATTCTTGATAAATAGATTCATCTCTGAATGACTGAAGTTGATTATTCTGATGAGGATTATGATATTGAGATAATCCATAAGGATCATGAGAACTTACATGATTATGATTAAGATTCCGATGACTTACAATCCGTTCAAAAGAATCTTTAGGAGTACCAAATAATTCTCGTCCTGATAGAAACCCTACTTCATCATTATCAGGCATATCATCACTACTATTATCGGCGAGTTCTATGTCTTCATTTTTAACCGCCATATTATTAGCCATGATATGAAGAGCATCTTGTTCAGTATCTTGACGAGGAAGGTTAGGATTAGTAGGATCTCTTTGAGAACGAGATAAATGAGGATGAGGAAGTTGATTACCACCACGATTATGAGGAAGACCTTGATTTAATTGGGACGTTGAACGTTTAAAAGTACCTATACTGGGGCCATTAGTATCAATTGGAGTAGTATCACTATGAGATAAAGCAGGAGGTTGATTAAGATTGACTCGTTTAGGTCTACCTCTTTTTCTCGGAGGATCATTAACTGAGTTAGTTGATTTTGATTTCTTTGCTGGTGGAAGGATATCATTAGCAGAAGGTTGTTTATGAGCAACATTAGACGCCGAAGCATGATTATGTTTAGGCGCTGGAGGAGGAGTGGTTGATTTCCCTTCAACATAATTAAACTCAAAAATAGGTTTCAATTCATCATAAACCCCAAAAGAATTGGCCAATTCAATGCCTAAACTTAAAGGAATATAAGTTCCTTGATATTTCCCATAACCTCCTTGGACTTTCTCATGGATTCCAGTTTGGACATCTTTCTCTAATATTCTAGTCCGTTTAGCCTTGGGGAATTTAGCGATTTTCAATATATGAGTAGCATTAATCCAAGAATCGGACTTTCTCCGCATTATGGGGCCTTCATCAGTGACGAATTCAAACACTGGGACGTTGGAATACGTGGCAGAGTATATCTGTTTGTCAGACATGGGAGGAATGGTGATAATGTTTTGGTGCGCGAACTGAGAATAGAATAAAAAGGGAAGGAAAATGAGAACAATGGAGGAGAGGAATGAGAGGATTGAGAAGAATGAGAAGAATGAGAAGAATGAGAAGAATGAGAAGAATGAGAAATGAGAAGAATGAAAAAGGAATGAAAGATTGAGAAAGGAATGAGAGAAGAGAAAATGGAATGAGAGAAATAGAGAAATAGAGAAATAGAGAAATAGAGAAATAGAGAAATAGAGAAATAGAGAAATAGAGAAATAGAGAAATAGAGAAATAGAGAAATAGAGAAATAGAGAAATAGAGAAAAGGAAGAAATGAAACAAATTGAAACAAACTCTTTGTAAACTTAATTTGTTATCTTTATAATATTGTCTTTGTATCTTTATATCGTCTATAATGTCTTCCTTTTACTATCTTTATAATATCTTCTTTATAGTATCTTCTTTATCTTCTTCTCTATATCTTCTTCTCTATATCTTCTTCTCTATATCTTCTTCTCTATATCTTCTCTATATCTTCTCTATATCTTCTCTATATCTTCTCTATATCTTCTCCTTCTCCTCCAAATTATGCAACGTCTATTACTTCCCTACACACACCCTCAAAAACCTATACCCTATAAACAATACCATCATTACCACCACCATTACCATATATATTACATACTTTGTAAGCATCTTCATTGTAAATGCCGTGGAATGATCCTCACTAAGTGGTATCGATACTACATGTTCTGCTGCTTGATAACATACATCTCTTCTTTTAATGATTTGACAATCATTATAATTTATATCCCGTTTTAATATGGCTTTCCCCAATAAAATATTAGTATATCTTTGAAGAGAAGCATCAAAAGTATTGAATCCTGTTTGTAATATCACAGCTTCATTTTCAAGTCCTGTAGTGACTTTTTCAATCTTTTTAAGTTGTTTAAGAATTGAAGGTGTAAGGGTTTTGATTGATGATAAATGATCACTTATAGTGGATAAATTGAATAAATATAATGTCTTAGTAATACAATTATTAATGGCAGCAGTTTGAACCATAAGATAAGGAATCGATAATTTCTTTAAATTATCAAATGAATTGAAAAATACATCAATACAATTTAGGGTTTTATAAATGGTTTCAAATACTTGTTGAGTAAATAATAACAAATTCACTGCAAATGGTTTAATTGTTGCCTCATATTGATGGAATTGCCAATTTTTCTTCCCGGCTAAAATATCATCTTCATTTAATGATGCTCCAAATACTTGACTAAATTTGTCCTCTAAATTCCCCACACTCAACTTGGTTATGCTAGTCATTAATGTGATATCATCATAATTGGGAATCTTCCGTAAAAGCGTACTATAAATAGTAATAATATCATTATACAAATGAACAATATTCTTGACGCTGATTAGTAATTTGAAGCTAGCATTGTTTAAACAGTATTTAAACAATTTACTATGTGACAAAATCAACTCCTGTTCTTCTTGGTTGAGTTCTGCATCCAAATTTATTCTTTTATCTCCTATAGTGTAGGTCATGAGCACTTTGAACAAGTAATTTTTGGATATTGATGATATTGATGATGTTGATGATGTTAAAGGAGATTTCGCGCTTAAAAGCAATAGTGTTTAATAATGGTGTTTGGATTGTTTGGTAAAGGTCGATTTGATATCAACAGTTATGAAACTGAATTAAAACATTTGGCTGAGTCTATTAGCAAAACGAACCAAGATATAACCCGTTTGAACGGAGCCAAATCATCGATTACAAGAGGAGTTGTGTATTATGTGGGAATGATGTATTGTGTGATTGTGGGGTATTTGGTGGTTGATCTTCCGTATAATGGAGGGAAATATAATTGGATAAGGTTTTTCTTTATGAATCAGCTGAGAAGAACGTTATTTTTGATATTTGGGGTTCCTTTAGTGGCGCATTTGAGTGTGGTGATGATGAGAGGAGTGATTACCATGATAATTAAAAGGAGACGAAGTAAGTTAGAGCTGATGCAGAAGAAACAGAAAGAAATGATAAGGGAATTGAAGGAGATTACTAATTACAATGCTACGAATGAGTTATTGAATGAGTATGGAGGGGAGATGGAGAAGAAGAAGGAGATGGAGAAGAAGAAAATGGAAGTTTTAAACAAAGAAAATGAACTTAAAGCCAAGAAGGAAGCTACAAGGAAAGAAGGTACAAATAAAGAAAGTCCTCAAAACAATCCAATGCCAAAACAACCACCTCCTCCTCCAACATTTGCTGATAAAATACTTGATTTGCTTGTGGGATCAGATAGTGCTGAGTCCATAGAGAACAGATATGCTTTAATTTGTAGCAAATGTTACAATCATTGTGGACTTGCACCACCAGGAGAAAAGGAGGTGAAGTTTATATGTCCATATTGTAAGTTTTTCAATGGAGAAGGGATTGATTTGGGGGGGTTGGAGAAGGTGGAAAAGGGGGAAGAGAAGAGAGAGAAGAGAGAGAAGTTACCAGAGAAAGTACCAGAGAAAGTACCAGAGAAAGTAACAGAGAACGTAACAGAGAACGTACCAGACAACGTACCAGATAATGTACCAGAGAAGTTACCAGAATAAGTAACAGAACACACCTAAATCTAATCAAATTAATATCTTAACATTCAATATATACCTAAGATAACTCCATAATGGCATTAACCATATCACCACCATGTTTCTTTAAAGCCTTGGCAGCTTTACCTCTAGATACTTGGGTTTGATCAACAATAATATCAATATCTTTACCATCTAAACCAGATTCATCAACTTCTTCATCATCAACTTCTTCAACTTTTTCAGATAAAGTAGCATTTTCTAAATCAGCAGTAATGGCTTCAGGAGATTTATCTTCATGAGAGTGATCATGACCTTCATGAGAATGATCATGACCTTCATGACCAGCTTCACCAGCTTCACCAGCTTCAGCTTGAGCTTTGGCGGCTTCAGCATATCTTTGGTTCATGTCATCAACTTTGGCTTCACCAAAAACAACATAAGTTCCAGCAGGAGATCTATAGACATCAGGATTATCAATAGCATAGATTAAGTTACCTCTTTGTTTGAAAGTAACTCTAGTGATACCAGAAATTTGTTTTAAACCTAATTTTTTAATGGCATCTCTGGCTTTCTTTTCGTTTTTTGGGACGACTTGAACGTCAGCACCTTGAGGGATTTCTTCAATTGACATAATTTAAGTAGTAAAATGGAATGATAAATGGAATGATAATTCAAGATTTGATAATGTTGAAAATTTTTCAACGTCGAGGAGGTCGTGTGTGGGTGGAGAAAGATGTTGACGAGGGTGTGTCCAGTTCATAATATCAGTAGTGGAAGAGGAGTTATAGAGGGAGAGAGTAGAGAGTAATAGAGAGTAGAGTAATAGAGAGTAGAGTAATAGAGAGTAGAGTAATAGAGACATTACTTTAGTGTTGTGTTTGTACTTTTCTCTACTTTTCTACTCTTCTCTACTTTTCTACTCTTCTCTACTGTTTCTACTGTTTCTACTAAATCCTCTCTCTCTCCAGCATAAATTGTTCCCCGTGCGTCGCTTAATATACAAGTTTAAACATGTTTCTTTTGTTCTTTGTTCTGTTGTGTTTCTGTATTCTGTTCTCTCTTTTCTATTCACTTCTTTCTATTCTCTTCTCTCTATTCTCTTCTCTATTCTATATTCTCTTCTCTCTATTCTATATTCTCTAACACCTTCTCTGTTCATCTTCTATCATTTACTTCTCCCTCCTCCCACGGTCTGTTCCGATGGTACCGCCATCCCGTTAAATTACTAATTTCGAGCAGAATTTGTTTCACTTCGCTTTCCTTAATTATTGAGATTATTTATATTATCGTCATTTCTTCCTTTTATTGTTTGACTTTATTCATTCTATAAAGTTATTATATCTCCTTTCCTACATATAACTTTATATTATCATATATTATCATATATTATATATCATATATTATAACCTTTATCATATTACTTTTCCTTTCCTTTTATTGTTAAATTTTTTATCCTTCTCCTTGTTCTATTATTAGCCGCCAGTCCCGGCATAAATGACTTCCTCCTCCGATAACTTACAGTCGTCATCCCAGACTGACTCCCTAAAGGATGATATTATTAAACCTTCTCCTGATGTAAGACGTCGTCCTAATGTAAAACAAGCTATGTCAACTTCGGGTCCTGACTTTGGCCTGAAATGTCAAAGGTTCTTGTATAATAAAGGTTTAGCTCCTATGCCTCAATACTTGAAGGATATTTATTATGATCTTCCTAGATATATCTATGTTAATCAGGATCTTCCTGAATCTATGGTTGAACCCTCCACTAATCGCCCTATTCTTCTGTATGCTCGGAATAAGATTAGAACCTCCAAATATACTGTGATATCCTTTATACCCAAAAACTTGATGACTCAGTTTCGAAACGCTGCTAATGGTTATTTCTTGTTTATGGTGATATTGGGGGCTTTTCCTATTTTTGGGGTCGAAAGTCCTGGTATGGCTGCTGTGCCTTTGATTGTTATTGTTTGTATCACTGCTGCTCGGGATGCTTTTGAAGATTATAGAAGAGCAATGAGTGATTTTGAGTTGAATAATTCTCCTATTCATTTGCTTCAAGGTGTAGATAATCCTAATGTCGCTAAGGATTATGTTAGTCCTTGGAGATTGTTTAAAAAAGCCACTTCTAGAGTCATGAGAATATTAACTGGTGCTATAAAGAAGGCAGCTATAATGACTTTTGCTAAACGAGAGAAAAAATCTCAGTTTATACGGAGTCAGGCTCAACTTGAAGATATTGCTTTACACAGAACTTCTACTGTTATATCTGAAGGTACTGTTCCTGGTGGTGATGGTGGTGGTGGTCGTGCTTCTTCTGTTGGTAGACCTTCAACTGATTTTCATAGTAGAAAATCTCATCACCTCAAGAGATCTGAACCTATTCCTCATTCTTTGATTAATCCTAATTTGATAGAGGAAAATACTGCCAATAGTGTGTCTCTGGCATTCAAGAATAAACGGTGGAAAGATGTTTGTGTAGGTGATATGATCAGAATAAGAGCTAATGAAGAGATTCCTGCTGATATTATGATTATTTCCACTTCTGATATTGATAGTAATTGCTATCTTGAAACCAAAAACTTGGATGGTGAATCCAATTTAAAGACTAAACTGGCCATTCCTTGTGGTGGTGATTTATCTCATGCACGGGATTTGGTCAATACTAAATTTTGGGTCGAATGTGATCCTCCTAATAAACGATTATACGATTTTAAAGGAACCATTCATTATGAAAATTATGATGCTTCTCGTCAATTAATCAATGATGATGAAAAAGAATCTGTCACTTATGATAATATAGCTTTAAGAGGTTCTACTTTGAGAAATACTAAATGGGTAGTTGGTTTGGTTATTTATACTGGTGCTGAATCTAAAATCATGTTAAATTCCGGTATAACTCCTACAAAAGCTTCTAGAATTTCCCGTGAATTGAATTTATCGGTTTATATTAACTTTACTTTATTATTTGTCTTGTGTTTTGCTTCTGGTATGGTCAATGGGTTCTTTTATGATAAAACTGATGTATCAAGAATATACTTTGAATTTGAAGCTTATGGGGCCACTCCTGTTATTAATGGTGTTCTTGCTTTCTTTGTTACTTTGATTATTTATCAATCTTTGGTTCCTATTTCCTTATATATCTCGGTGGAGATTATTAAAACTTGTCAAGCCTTTTTCATTTATTCCGATATTAAAATGTACTATGAAAAATTAGATTTCCCCTGTATACCTAAATCATGGAATATTTCTGATGATTTGGGTCAAATTGAATATGTATTTAGTGATAAAACTGGTACTTTGACTCAAAATCTTATGGAATTTAAAAAATGTACTATTAATGGTAAATCTTATGGTTTGGCTTATACTGAAGCTAAACAAGGTTTAGATAAAAGAAATGGGGTTGATGTGGTTAAACAACAAGAAGTTTGGAAAACTAAAATAGCTCAAGATAAACAAGCTATGATTGATACCATATTACAATACTCCAATAATGATCAATTTAGAAAAGAGACTATGACATTTGTTTCTAATAGTTTCATTCAGGATACTTTAGGAGAAGCTAAAGATTCTAATCAAAAATCCGCTAATGAAACCTTTATGATAGCTTTAGCCTTATGTCATACTGTTATGACTGAACCTAATACTGATGATCCTAATTTAAGAAATTTCCAAGCTGAATCTCCTGATGAATCAGCCTTAGTATCAGTTGCTAGAGATATAGGAATTGTTTTCAAAGAAAAGAAAAGAAGTACTTATGTATTAGAAATTTATGGTGAAGAAAAAGAGTATGAATTATTGGAAATGGTTCCATTTTCTTCTCATAGAAAGAGAATGACCTGTATTTTTAAAACTCCAGAAAACAAGATTTTCTTGATATGTAAAGGTGCTGATAATGTTATTTATCAAAGATTAGGTAAATCAGATAATTCTGAACATGTCATGTCTAAAACAGCAATTCATTTAGAAGATTTCGCTAATGAAGGGTTAAGAACTTTATGTATTGCTCAAAAAGAAGTTGATTCATCATTTATTCAGGGTTGGATTACCCGTTATAAAGAAGCTAAAGCTTCCATTGATGATGATAGAGATTTAGCTATAGAAGCTTTGGATGATGAAATTGAACAAGGGTTTACTTTATTAGGTGGTACAGCTATTGAAGATAAATTACAACAAGGGGTTCCTGATTCCATAGGTATTTTATCCAACGCTGGAATTAAAATTTGGGTGTTAACTGGTGATAGAATTGAAACCGCTATCAATATTGGATTCTCTTGTAATTTATTGAATAATGAAATGAAATTGTTAGTAGTTCGTCCTGATAAAGATGATCCCGATAATGTTGATTATATTGAAGATTTGGTATCTAACCATTTGACAGAAAACTTTGATTTACAAGAGTTAACCCCAGAAAAAATTGATCAAACCATCAAAGAAGCTAAAAAGGATCATTCTACACCAAGTACAAATGTAGGTTTAATTATTGATGGTGGTGCTTTAGCACATATTTTCTTGGAATTACCTAAAGATGATCCTAACTTTAAAAAATATGAATACTTAAGAAAGAAGTTTTTATTGTTAGGGAAACAATGTAAATCAGTTTTATGTTGTCGGGTATCACCAGCTCAAAAAGCACAAGTGGTTAAATTGGTTAGATATCAACTTTCAGTTATGACTTTAGCTATAGGTGATGGGGCCAATGATGTTGCTATGATTCAATCAGCTGATGTAGGTGTTGGTATTGCTGGTGAAGAAGGTAGACAAGCCGTGATGTCATCAGATTATGGATTAGGTCAATTTAGATACTTGACAAGATTATTATTGGTTCATGGAAGATGGTCTTATAAGAGATTAGCCGAAATGGTACCATTATTTTTCTATAAAAATGTGGCTTATACTTTTACTTGTTTCTGGTATGGGCTTTATAATGATTTCGATGGATCCTATTTCTATGAGTATACATTTTTGATGTTTTATAATTTGGCATTTACTTCATTACCCATTATCTTTTTAGCTGTGTTTGATCAAGATGTTAGTGATACGGTATCATTAATTGTTCCTCAATTATATAGAGCCGGGATTTTAAGAAAAGAATGGTCACAAATTAAGTTTGCTTGGTATATGTTTGATGGGGCCTATCAATCAGTGATTGCATTTTTCTTTGTGTATTTGACATTTTACCAATCATTCCAAAATCCTCAGGGATTAGCTGTTGATCATAGATTTTGGATGGGGATTGTTGCTGAATGTATTACAGTAGTTGCATGTGATGCATATGTGATGTTACAACAATATAGATGGGATTGGTTAAGTAGTTTAATCTGTGTTATTTCCATGTTGTTGGTTTATTTCTGGTCTGGGGTTTGGAGTGATAGGATATACGCGGGAGAATTCTATAAAGCTGGAGCCCAAAGTTTGGGAACGTTAGCATCATGGTGTTGTATGTTTATTGGAGTTATTATTTGTTTGTTACCAAGATTTACTTATGATTTCTTGAAGAGAAACTTTGCACCAAGAGATATTGATATCATTAGAGAAAGAGCCAGAAGAGGAGAATATGATGAATATCCTCAAGGATATGATCCTACTAGTAGTGAAGATGTTGAAAAATACAAATTAATTAAAGATTTATTCCAACATGATCCTGAAGCTTTAGCTAAATTGGATTTAGAACTTGAAAAAGCAGAAGGGAATTCAAGAGGATCAATTCATAGTGAAGAAAGTGATAAAAATGCTTTTACTAAAACCTTCAAAACCATTAGACGGAAAACCACCATTCAAAGAAAGAGAACTAATACTGTTAATGAAGATATTGCTCAAACATTTAATAAACCAATTGATCTTAATAAATTACGATTACAAATGCTTAAAAATGGTGAATATGGTAATGGAGATCAACAATCATTATTATCTAGAGTTACTACTACTCAAGAGTTACCAGGATTAACTCAAGCACAGACATTAATGAGTTATCATACCCAAAACAATATTAATTTTGATCATGTACATCGATAGTGTAAAATAGGGAGATGAAGTACATGGATAGTGTAAGTGGGATAGTGTAAATGTAAATATGAATATGGAGAGTAGAATGTAAAAATAAACATGAATATGGAGAGATTTGGAGAGAGTAGAATATAAGAATAGAATATAAATATATGAATATGGAGAGAGTTTGAGAGTAGAATGTGAAGAGTGTAGATAATGAGTATGAATATGGAGAGAGTAGACGATATAAATATGAATATAGAGAGTAGAATATAAATATGAATACAAATAATATAAATCTAAATACAAATATAAATAGTGTACAATATAAATATAGAGACGAAAACATTCTCATATTTTCATGAATTTTGCAACATTTAAAAGATTGCAAAAGATAATAAAAAAAAAAAAAAAAAAAAAAATATAAAAATAAAAAAAAAATTAAATAAAATATAAATAATTAAATTTATATATCTGTAAACAAATAAAATCAATTTTTTCACTCTTCTTTTCACTATTTTAACTTTATTCCTTTAACTTCTTCACTTTCAATTCTTTCATTTTGATTCGATTTTTCACTTTTTTCACTCATTTTCTCATTTTCTCATTTTCTCATTTTCTCATTTTCTCATTTTCTCATTTTCTCATTTTCTCATTTTCTCATTTTCTCATTTTCACTTTCACTTCTATTCCAAACTCACTTCACTTCCACTCCTCTTGATGTTCACATTCACTCTTTTAACGCCCGGTGAAGGGAATCATTCATGCAAAGCATCATTACTCACAATAGATAATGATGTAATCTTGGCAGATCCAAGTTGGAACGGAAAAAATCATGAAGATATGAACTTTCTAGAAGACAAGTTACAAGATGTTAGTGCAGTATTATTATCCCATTCCACCCCAGAATTTCTTAGTGGATTTATCTTATTATGTATAAAATTTCCTGTGTTGATGAGTAACATAAAGATCTATGCCACATCACCTATTTGTCAGTTGGGAAGAGTATCTACAGTAGAGTTTTATCGATCAGTGGGGATTATAGGTCCATTGAAAAACTCGATATTGGAAGTAGAAGAAGTGGATGAATGGTTTGATAAAGTGATTCCTGTGAAATATTCCCAAACCACCAATGTTCTGGAAAAATTGGTTTTAACTCCTTATAATTCTGGTCATACTTTAGGTGGGAGTTTTTGGTTAATAGCTAAAAAGTTGGAAAAGATTATTTACGCTCCTAGTTGGAATCATTCTAAGGATTCTTTTCTTAATGCTGCCAGTTTCATATCACAATCCAGTGGGAATCCTTTATCTCAATTAATGAGACCAACGGCTTTAATCACTAGTACTGATTTAGGTTCTAGTATGCCTCATAAAAGACGAACAGAGAAGTTTTTACAATTGGTTGATGCTACATTATCCAATGGAGGAACTGTGTTGTTACCTACATCTTTAAGTGGTCGATTTTTAGAATTATTACATTTAATAGACCAACATCTACAAAGTGCACCTATTCCTGTGTTATTTTTAAGTTATAGTGGTGCTAATGTGTTACGATATACTACTAATTTATTAGACTGGATGTCACATCAATTATCTAAGGAATTAGAAAATGCTAATTCTATTGTCACCAGTAGTTCCAATAGAAATCATTATCCATTTGATCCTTCTAAAGTTGATCTTATTCAAGATCCAACTGATTTACAACGTTTAACTGGACCCAAGATCATTTTCACTTCTGGTTTAGATATTAGAGGTGGTGAAATGTCTTGTCATGCCTTAAGATATTTATGTCAAGATGATAAGACCACGATTTTGTTAACAGAAAAAACCCATTTTGGGTATGATAATACCATTAATGGTCAATTATACCAAGAATGGGTAACTTTATGTAAACAAAAAAACAATGGTAATATAGAAGATGGGATTGCTGTTCCATTAGAGAAGATTATAACCTTACAAGATTTGGCCATTGAAGAAGATTTAACCGGTAGTGAATTAATTGAGTTTAGAGAAAGAATCAATTTAAAACGGAAGCAAAAGTTGGTTCAACAAGTTAGAAATCGTAAGGCAAAGAATTTGTTAAGTGGAGGTGATTTTGAAAGTGATGAATCAGAGGAAGACGAAGATGAAGATGTAGAGGATGAAGATGAAGATATAATGGATAGAAATGATGATAATAATGATATTCAACAAGATAATCAAACTGATGATACAGAACTTGATGTCAATAGTAAAGATTCTAAGTCAAACAATAAAGAAGATAATGAAATCAAAGATAATGCAAATGGTAAAATGGTTGTAGATGAAGAAACCAAAAAACCTAATGAAGAAGCCAATGGTAATATGAATTTATTCGATGACGCTGTAACCCAAGAAGCTTTAGTTACAGAAAAAATCAAAACTGCTTTTGATCAAGTATTACCTTTGGATATACAAGTCACTAATAAGTTAAGACCAAGACATGCCATGTTCCCATACTTTCCTAGTCATGAAAAACAAGATTTCGATGATTATGGTGCCATTATTGATCATAAAAAGTTTGAAAAGAAGGATGATTTAATGAATAGTAATATTGGATTAGAAAGTAAAAGAAGACCAGAAAGAAGAAACTGGGGTAATGATGAATCTCAAGATAATAACCAGAATAAATTAACCCCACAAGAGATTTTAAATAATGATATCATTAAGAAGAATTTAGATACTTTGTTTCAACCTCGGAAGAGAATTGCTGGAGATAGTAAGTATTCATCTACTTCTTCTGAAGCATTACCAGTAAGATGTGGATTAGCATTTGTTGATTTATCAGGGTTAGTAGACTTAAGATCATTAGGGTTAATTATCTCATCATTAAAGCCATCTAATTTATTATTATTACCTGATACCAGTATCAATGGAGCTAAAGCAGATGATGAAGAAAGTAATGGATTATTAAGAGTTCAAAGAATGCTTGAACATCAACAAGAACAAGCACAAGCAGCAGAACAGAATAACAAGCTTTTGAATTCCGCTAGATTCTTATCGTTAGCTTCTATTAGAACAGGATTATCTAATGATTACAGCAGCAGTAGATCGTCCAAGATGGAGATCTTTGATATAAAACATAATGGAATGATTAAGATTGGAAATGATGAAAGTGGAATCAATATTGGTGATTTTGAAGTCAAATTGGATGATTCCATTATAGAGAATTTGAAATGGCAAAGAATTGATGGAAGTTACAGAGTATCACAAGTCTATGGACAATTAGAACTTCATAATCCACAACAACCTCCTTCTAAAAAGCAAAAGACTATCAATGACTATATCAACCAAACCACAGAATTGAACTTGAGACATATGGATAAACAAGAGTATCTTAACAAACAATACCAATCACTTAAAGCTAAGAACATCACTCCTCATCAGCTTGCACAAAGAAATGGTCCTAAACTTTCTATAGGGAATGTTAGGTTACCAGAACTTAAAAAGAGACTTTTAAGTAAGAATCTTAATGCTGAGTTTAAAGGTGAAGGAACATTAGTAGTTAATGATACAATAGCCATATCAAAAGTAACTTATGGAAGTAGTGAAGGAGATGACACAGGAGATATAGTGATCAATGGATCATTTGGGCCATTATATTATCAGGTTAAAGAGAGTATAAGGGAGTTATTAGCGTATGTATGAGGAGTAATTAATGTAATATAAACTTGAGCAGTAGACTGATGAAGTACTATTAGACTGAAGTACTATTAGACTGAAGAACTATTAGACTGAAGAACTCTATTAGACTGATAAATTACTCTATTAGACTGAAGTACTCTATTAGATTGATAATTACTCTATTAGATTGAATAATGATAAATTATTATTAGACAATATTTATAAATTACTCTATTAGATTGAATACTCTATTAATAAATTATGAAAATTTCACTTCTCTCATATCTCAATATCGGCTCACCGGTCTAATTATTAGACCACAATTAGACCACTCTAGGTTAGTAACAAATATAAAAAGTACCAATAAATAATAAAATAAAGTACACAGTAATATTTAAAGGAAAATTTTATACAACTTTTGTATAGAACATTAAGTCTAAAAATGAATTTATGATTAAATAATAAAAGGTTAAAGATAGTTAGATGTGCTCCATTTGCTACACTTTGCTACACTTTGCAATATTTTGCTACACTTTTTTTTTCGCAACTTGTCATGATACACACACTACCTACGTGCACCACCCCGTTTCTCAACTTTCTCAATGCGACCAATAAAACCCATTCTTATATAATAACTCCAGTGATATACTTCAACACCAACCATGCAACCATATTCTAGAAACGGAGGGACCAGAAAATGTTTCTATGAGTTCCAACACGTGCTTGCATGTTATACAGCTGCTGATACTGTGAATAAAAAAGAGTGTGTACCTCAGTTTGAGGACTACTTTGAATGCTTACATGGATATAAGGAAAGAGAAAGAACCAGAGTTATGTTACAACAATTGAAAGAAAATGAAGCCACTAAGACCGGAGTTACTGCATCTGACTTGTATAAATCAGCTGGAGGGGTTTATGAAAACTTGGACTTGGTGAAGAAGGATTAAGATGAGCTGTGTGGATTCATGTATAATATGACCTTAGTAGCATAGATAATAAACGTTTGAGGTAATGATATTGTAGAGTTGTGAATAGGGGGAAATGTAGAAAAACCCAGGGCAAAAAAAGGGACTGATTTTGAATGATTTGGGTATAGAATATATGGGAGTTGAAAAAAAAAGAACTTTCCGATGCCGGGAATCGAACCCGGATTTGCTGTGTGAAAGACAACCGTGATAGCCATTACACCACATCGGATTTTCTGAGATAAAAGTTGCGGAAATGCTTTACGAGGGGATACAAGTCACGTGGAGGAATGTTTTAATTAGTGGTTTCTTTTGTTATTTTAAAATGGAATTATTGATATTTAGATAGTTGTGGATATTGACGGTATAAAAAGGAACTTTTTGGTGACATTCAATAGAATTTATATAAATTTTTCAAAAAAAAAGTGCTTTCCGATGCCGGGAATCGAACCCGGATTTGCTGTGTGAAAGACAACCGTGATAGCCATTACACCACATCGGACGCGGATGCGAATTTTTTGTTGGAGGGAGAACATATGGAGGAGAGGAGATAAGGATGATAAGACAAACGGCACCAAACCTTAAATGAAGGTCCTTTAAATAGGGGGTAATTTCATGAACTTTAACGATATAATGACATTTGAAGAGAAAAGGGACAATAGAGAAGAAATGGAAAGTATTACAAGTAATCAATGGGATGAGACGGGAAAGTATAAGGAAGACATGAGAGGCTTTAAAGATGATATGAGACGGTTTAAGGATGAAATGAGTGACTATGGGGATAAAATGAGTGACTATGGAGAGTACAAGAAAAGCAATGATGATAATAAAAGACAAAAAGACTTCTTTAGGTTTGTATTTAAAAATTACAACCCAAACAACAACACAAGAAGCTATAATGAAAAGGAAAAAGAAACAAATAAAAGAAGAGAATTAATGATTAGAATTTTTTTTTTAACAATTAAAATTTCATTTGAGACTTAAGGAGACAGAGAGATCAATTAAAAGTGATTCCAAACCCAATTTAGAAGAAGGAATTGGTCAAACAATGCAAGAGTAGTTTAATGATAATACTCACTATAATAGAAATACTCACTATAATAGAAATACTCACTATAATAGAAATACTCACTATAATAGAAACAATTAGCGATTATGAAATTACCAATATAAAGGATTATATATGATATTTATTATGATGTTTTTAGATAAATAAACAAAGAAAGTTAGGTTTTGTTTCTTTGATTTAAAAGGAAGGTTGAAATGGGGTTAAGTTGTTTATATATGGATATTTGCAGCCATTTATGGAAGAGGTAGAGATAAGACAGAAAATACAGAAAAGACTTCAGCCAGTATAATCATTCCACTATTTGCAGCCATTTGTGCAACCTTTAATAGTACAAATAATTATTACAAGGCATAACCATGGAAGGAGAGACCCCTTCTTGAACACCATGCATCATTATGTAACCTGCTACAAGTATATGCAACCACAGGGGTCCTAAGTTTTGTAGAAATATCATTAGAAATTTACTATATTTATTATCAACAACTTATTATTTGATGTCAATTATAAGTGATTTTTCAAATATGGTTTTGGAGGAACTGGCAGAATGTGCTAGAAGGATTAATAGACTGATTCTGGACCCAAAAAGTCATTTAAGAATTGTATTCAATCACAGTGGATTACCACCACCATTTGAACTATCAACCATTGAAAGTATCTACAATTTAACACCAGAACAAGTTCAAAAGTGTTTAGAATACTATGGTTATGGTGATAGTTTTAGTTCTAATTTAAGGAATCTTTTGGAAGCTGTAGGTGTTGATACTAATAAATTGATTGATACAAAAAATGAAGTTGCCAGAAATGTTAATTCAGTAGTTACAGAGAATCAAGAATTGATTCTTTTGATGAATGAAGAAGGAAGGTATCCGGAACAAGGAATTATGAGAAATGGAGTAAAAGTAATTGAATTGAGTACATTGCAAAGTTCAAATAATAGAAATTTAAGATCTTTGTTCAGATTTTATGGTTTATCTTTTGATGATTCCAACTTTGATCTTAGACTTAAAATTTTTCTTGAATGGTTAGGGTATCGTATTAATGAAGAACGTCTAGCTAATTTGGAGGGAGCCACAGTTAGACTTGAGAATGGAGTTGGAAGACTTGAAAATGGAGTTGGAAGACTTGAAAATGGAGTTGGAAGACTTGAAAATGGAGTTGGAAGACTTGAAAATGGAGTTGGAAGACTTGAAACTGAAGTTAGGAATGGATTTAGAAAAGTCATTGCTCAAATGGAAAACGTCAATACACAAACGAAAAATGTCAATACACAAATGAAAACCATTTTGAGTCGGATGGATTCTTTAGAACATGCAATTTATGCTAGTATCGAAAGAGATAGGGAAATAGATAATTTTATCCAATCACAAATAAACGTCAGAAAAGATGGTGAATGATATTTTTAAGAGTTAGGAGTTGGGAGTTATGAATTAGGAATTAAGAACTACTGGAAATTACTTGAAATTACTAAAAATTACTAAAAATTACTAACATTCACTAACAATTACTACACTTTTAACCTATGGTTATAATGTAGTAAAATTGGATAGCGTTTAAAATATATTTTTTAACAAAAACTCAATAATGTCTCTGAGCAGCGTATTATAAGTAATTTGCAGCAATACCGAGGGAATACAATAATGAAGAGATTGAGGAGGGATTTATTTTTGTCTTTTTCTATTGTCTTTTTTTATTGTCTCTTTCTATATTTGTGTCTCTATCTTTATCTCCAATTATGAAGAAGAAGTTATTCCCATTGGCTTTGTTACCCGTTTAAGGTTCTTATATAGAATTGTTTGGTAGTGCTCAGAGTTTTTTTGCAGCCATTGTGCTTTGTGAGTTTGTAACTTTATAACTTTGTAATGTCATAACTTAATAAAGTCACAACTTAATAACTCCATAAAGTCACAACTTAATAAAGTCACAACTCCAAACACAAAACTTCCATAATGAATAAAGAAAGTAACCTTTCCAGAGAGACTTCTCGTTTCAATGACAAACTAACACAATTACTTGAAGATTTTAAAGACCAACAAAAGTCTACTAATTTTTGGAAGAGTGAAGCATTTGAATCCATTAGGGATTTTATTCTATTTCACGAGAGAAGGATTCATAAGTTGGAGATCCATTCTTGTAAAGGATCTAATAGCTTGGTTTCAAGTTCCACATCTACTTTAGCTATTATTGTTAATGAAAGAGGTGAACATCCTCCTAATGAAAGTGGTTTAACATCTATTAAGAGTATTGGTAATATGAATGATCAACAAATTAGACAGTGTTTAGAGTTCTATGGAGAGGTTAATTGTGTAAGTAAAAGAAGTCTTTTGGAATGTATTGGTGTTGATACAAAGAGGTTAATTGAAACTCAGAAGTATGAAGCTAGAGTAATGAATTCAGCAGTTAAAAGAGATGAACAACTTTTGGTTCTTTTGGTTAATGATATTGGAGTATTTCCAGATAATGGGGAGTTAGTTAATGGAATGAAAAAGTTAGAGTTAAGTTTATTAAAAGATAGAGATAATTGTCATATAGATCAATTATTACACTTTTATGGTTTGGAGTATGATTATTTAGACTTTGAAGACAAGTTAAACTTATTTCTTTTGTGGTTAGGGTTACAGAAAGGTAGTGATTTAGCTAACAATAAGGAAGAAGAAGTAACTCTGAAACAATCTATGGATGTATTTAAGGAAGAAATCAGAGACTTAATTACACAAGAAACTCAACGATTAGACACAAGAATTAGTGAAGAAAATAGAGGTTTAAAGACTGATTTAGAAAGAAAGATTACAAAAGAAACCAGAAGAGTTCAAACATCATTACAAAGGTCTTCAATAAGTTTTGGAGAGAGAAGAGCTTCTAGGCGGTAACAAGTAGCTAGGCATTAACCAAGACTAACTAATTCTCTCTACAACCAAATCAGATTATATAAGTGTTAATAGGTTTGTTGATAGTTTAAGCCAGCGGCTAATGATGTATAGAAAGTTGGTAAATGTTAGAAATTATACATGAAAAAGAAGAGTTGTAGGAGGGTTTGTACTGTGATTGTGGTTATAGTAGTACCATAGTACAGGATCACGCGACATTCACGTGCATATCACATGACATACC
The DNA here is from genome assembly GCA_030573955.1 of Yamadazyma triangularis. Classification (NCBI taxonomy): domain Eukaryota; kingdom Fungi; phylum Ascomycota; class Pichiomycetes; order Serinales; family Debaryomycetaceae; genus Yamadazyma; species Yamadazyma triangularis. The sequence continues at coordinate 72,079 of JAJMEC010000062.1, read as the reverse complement.
CAACCACAACTCCCCACTGTCAACTCCTTTTTCCCATTTAAAACCTCCTCCACTATAAGAACACCTCCCTATAATATCTATCAAATTTTCAAACCAAAAAGTCTAAAATGGGTCCGTTTTAATAGGGCCTTAAACTGATGAGGTAAGTGTCCTGCATATAGGCCGGTCTTGAAGGTGGTACGAGATTAGTACGAGATTAGTACGATAGAGTTCTTTTTCCACCACTAAAAGAACACTTTCTAGTGCGAATCCCCTCAGGGTTCACACCATATTCACACCACACACCATGAAGAACACCTTCTGGTGCGAATCCCTTCAAACTCCACACCATTATTCATCCTTAACTTCCTCCAATGCAAGTCAAAGTTAAAACATTAACAGGAAGAGATATTCCTGTAGATATTGAACCTCAAGATAAAATTGTTCATATTAAAGAAATGATGGAAGAAAAAGAAGGGATTCCTCCTTCTCAACAAAGATTAATTTTTAATGGTAATCAATTAAATGATGAAGATAATGTTCAACATTCAGGGATTCAAGCTGGAGCCACGTTACATTTAGTGTTGACATTAAGAGGGGGGTGAATTGGTGGTAGTGGTAGAGGAGTAGCAGTGGTGGAGGAGTTATTAGTGGTGGAGGAGTAGTAGTATTAGTAGTACTAATAGTGTCAACTATTGGTTATTAATAGTGTTCTCCTATTTGTTCTACTATTTGTTCTACTACTATTCATACTTTATACTGTTATATTACTACTGCACTACACTACACTCCACCACCACTGCACTGCTATCAATACTGTTACTATTAATACGTCATACTATTTAATATACATAATTCATTACATTTCTTTAGTAAGTTGAGAAGTTCATTAGATTCTTTATTAGATAAGTTCTTTAATAAGTTCATGAGTTCTTTGTTAAGTTCATAAGTACTTTAATAAGTTCATAAGTTCTTTATTAAATGTTTAACTTCTTTAAATGTTTAACTTCTTTAAATGTTTAACTTCTTTAAATGTTTAACTTCTCTATTAAACCTAAGTCCTTAATTGCTCCTTCCACTTCCTTGCATTCTCTAAAAACTTCCCAATCCCTTCATTCTTATCCTCTGGAAATACATATTCAAGATATTGTTGATTAATTCCATTTTCTAATACCGTCTTCTTAACAATACTTGGAAGTTTATCTTCAATTCTTTTAATATCTTCTTCTTCTCCATTAATTCTTTCATAATCCTTCCATGCTTCTAGAATTATAAGTCTTTCTTCATTCCCTTTTATTTCCTTAAAATGATCATTAGCTAATTTAAATACTCTTCTTGTTCTATTCTTTTGTGTATGTTCAAGTTCAAATTCAAGTTCAGTTATATCATCATTTTCATTGAATGCTAAAAGTTGTTGTTCATTAGGAATTGATGATTCAAACATGGCATAAGAAATCCATACTTTAACATGATCATTTTCTGTTAATAATCGTTGATAAATGTCTCTGGCTTTATCATATTCGAATTCTTGTCTATAATAATCAATAAAAGATGTCCAAAGTACTTCAAATGGGGTTAATTTGGTATAAGTAAGATCATTATGGATCAAAAGAAGTCCCATTTCATATAATGCTTCACATCGAGATGTCTCTTCAAGTCCTTTTTCAAACTCAATATAGTCTAAAAGAACTGCTAATGCTGAAGTATCACTCTTAATAATACTAACTTCTAACCACTTTTCATAGATCTTTCTGATTCTATCCCATTCTCCAAGCTTATTTTCTAGGTCGATATAGAACCGAAAAAGGTTATTTTTGGGATAATTCATGGTTCCTATAGCTTTTCCTAATATTTTTCTGGTGTTAGAGAGTCTATTTTCATCACCATTTCGAAGCTCAAACTGTGCTGCCATGATCCAGGCTTTGTTAAATGTGAATTTGTTATGCGGAATCACCTTCAAACACCGACTCCAAACACCTTTAGCTCGTGCTATATCATCATTTGTAAACTCTTCCCAAAATGCATACCGAATCCAGAGAAAGATCCATCTTTTCCAAAGAAGTGTCTTTGTTTCATGAGGAGGTACTACTTCCACAGCTCTATCAAATAGTGTTCTTATCTCATCAAAACTCAGACTTTTATCCTCCATAGTTATGTCAAGAAGTAACCACCAGGAGTCGAAATCAAGTCTATCTTGTTCCACATTGGTGGAATATTTAAGTTTTCTCTTTAAAAGAATGTTTGACAGGGTGGATTCTTTGTCTCCCATGTTAATATCAAAGTAAGTAAAGTAATGTAAAAGATTCTGGTACTGAGAAGAAGTGAAATTAAACTTGGATTTATCAAGAATGGTACCAAAAATGGCCTGGGATCGTTCTATTTCTTGGTTCTTATACTCCCAAATAGCCCATTTATTGATGAGTTCAGGAATTTTGGTATCGTTTATATGGGTTTTAACTAAAGTATCCACAGAAAGTTCAAATACATTCCTTATTATTCCTATATTTTGACTCTGTTTAGGCAAAGAAAGCTCAAATTCAACCCATTTCATCCACGTATTACCTTGAGGATACTGAATAACATACTTTTGAAACACTTTCCTTACATTATCAATCTCATCGTATCTAAATTCAAACTTTATATAAGCATCATAAGCAGAAGATGGAGGATACCATTGTAACCAATTTTCAAACAAAAACCTGACTTTATTATAGTTTTTCAACGTTTCTTCTGTTTGTAAGTACAAATACCATAATTTATCCACTCTTGGTAACATAGTAATGGCTCTATCCAACACATTTCTACCATGATTGATGTTATTATGAGCTAATTCAGTCTTTATATAATTAACCCAAAATGGTATATGTTGTGGATTAACTTGTAAAGCTCTTTCATAAATGGATTCTGCACGTTTTATATCATGATTAAAGTCTATTTCCCATTTGGCATAACGTAGCCATTGACCAAAGTTGAGACGATTTTTATTGATTTGTTGTTCATAATCTTTTCTTGTTGATAATTGAAGGGAGTGAAGTTCTTGTAAATCCTGTATAGAATGGGAAGGTTTATCAAGTTTTTTTTGTCGTTCATTAAACGATTGGTGAAGGATTTGTTCTGAGGTGATATTGCCTTCCATAGTGGAGGTGGTGATGAGAGAAATGAGAGAAATGAGAGATTGAGAAGAGATTGAGAAGAGATTGAGAAGAGATTGAGAGTGTTTTAACAATGTTCTTTAACAATGTTCTTTAACAATGTTCTTTAACAATGTTCTTTAAAAATGTTCTTTAGCAGTTAATTAACAGTGATTTAACCGAGTTATTTAACAGATATTAATAATGATTTTTAACAGTGTTATTCAATAGAATTATTTAACAGTGTTTAAGAGACTTCTCATGAGACTTTAGTGTTTTAGTGATGTTATTTAATAATTCTTTAACAGTGTCATTGAAGAGACATTTAATAATTATTTAATAGTTCTTTAAGAGACTTCTTAAGATACTTTAACAGTGTTTTAATAGTGTTTTAGTAGTGTTATTTAACAATGTTCTTTTGCAGTTATTAAGAGTTTTATTTAAAAGTGTTATTTAGCAGTCATTTATTGGTTCTTTATAGTTCTTTAACAGTGTTCTTTAACAGTGTTATTTAACAATTCTTTAACAATTCTTTAACAATTCTTTAACAATTCTTTAACAATTCTTTAACAATTCTTTAACAATTCTTTAACAGTGTTATTTAACAGTTCTTTAACATTGTTCTTTAACGATGTTCTTTGCCATTTCTCTTTAACATTATAAAACTCAAATTAATGTTTATACAATTTAAGACATCAATAGTAAGCAAAAGTTCTAGAGAATTGGTTTATAAACTTGGGTCCTGTTCTAGACTCTCTAGACTTCTCCATTCTCCATTCCTTTCAACATAAAAAAGGTCAAAAAAATAATTGCCTTCAGTCAGATTCGAACTAACGATCTCCTCATTACTAGTGAGGTGCCTTATCCAACTTGGCCATGAAGGCGAATTGTGAAATAAAAGTTTCTTACTTTGGGTCATACGTAGAAGATAGAATATTGTAACTATTTCTCTCTATTTCTCTTCTTGTACAAACAATGATTCCCTAAAAACACCTCTAAGGGTTTTCAATATCATTTAGTAACACTAAAACCACTTAAAAAAACACAAAAACCCTTCCCTAACCCCCAAACACCAACACCACGTTCCCCATATTTCCTTCTCCGCGCAATCTCATTTTCATCATCATGAACAGTCCTTCCCTGACAGATAACGAAGACGAAACCGTTGCTTTATTACAGAGGCAGTTCTTAGAACAACAGCAGCAACAACAGCGAGAACGGGAGAATACAACGCTACTTTCAGCGTCTCAAAACACCCAAAATCAACCCGATTCTATAACCAATTATGGAACATATGATAATAGTAACAATAACAACAACAACATAAACAACAATGATACTCAATCAATATCATCATATTCTTCATTGGAAACCCTGAAATATACTCCACTGATGGCAGAAAGAATAGTGAAGTTTTCCCGAACCAGATTTTGGTGGTTTTGTGCCTTGGGAATGGTTGCTATAGTTGTATTACATTTATCGTTTTTACCCCGGACTTCTTTAAGTCGAGATTATAGACGGTGGCACGGGTTATCTATTACAAAGAGTGATATAAAACGAAATTTTGTGCTTTATAGTGGAATTGGAAGTGTTGATTCTGAAGGAATGACGAATGAAGAATCGATAGAAGGGGTATTTGAGGAGTTATCAGTTATTAATGACAGTTCTGATACTAATGAAGTTAGTGGTGATAATCCTGAGTTGGTACGATATGTGGAACGAAAGTTTAGGGAATTTGGAACGAAACCAGAGAGTAAATCTGTGGAGATATCGAGTGAATTTGGACGTCCTGTGAGTTCAGCATTGAGATTAGTTGATGATAATGGTGATTTGGTGTATGAGGCACTGCTTTCAGAGTGTTCTTGGTGTAAAACTCCAGCATACTTTGGATTTGGAGTTTCTGGTGACGTTGTGGCTGAGTTTGTGTATGGGAATGAAGGAAAGAGTGATGATTATGAGAAGCTTTCTGAGGAAGGAGTAGATTTTGATGGTAAAATTGTTATTATTAAGTCGACTTTGGATACTTTGGCGTTGATAGGAGGTAAAATCCATGAAGCACAATCCAGAGGAGCTGTGGGAGTGGTTCATTATGTTGATTTTGGTAAAGAAATCGTTAATAATCGGTTAAAAACTGCCATTATACGAGAAACCGTAGCTCAAAACACGTTTGGAGAAGTGACAAGTTTTACTACACCTAAGATTCCATGTTTACCAGTAAGTATTAAAGCCATAGAACCAATTTTGAACACATTAGATCAAAAACGGTTCAGAAATTGGTCACAATTTCCTACAGGAAACAGTGAAAAAGGGTTTAAACTTCAAATAATCACCGAATTTTCCCGGAAAAAAAGCCCTTCTACACTCACAAATGTAGTAGGAACCATAGATGGAATCATTAGAGACAGTTATATTGTCATAGGAGCAGGAAGAGATTCATTAACAGCAACCAATCCATTAAGTAATCAGGTAATAATGTTAGAAATAATGAGACATTTCCATCGTTTAGTTGAACTTGGATGGAAACCTTTAAGAACCATTAAGTTTATGTCGTTTGATGGAAGTAAAAATGGACTTATGGGGCTGAAAATGATGGTTGATGATAAAGCATTTAAGAATGATATAATGTGTTATGTGAACATAGAAAGTGAATGTGTTAGAGGAGGAAAGTTTAAAGTTGATGTGAATCCTATGTTGGAGCATGTAGTTAAGAAGGTGAGTCGAATGGTTATAGTTAATGAAGAAGATAATGAAGATAATGAAGATAATGAAGAAGATAATGAAGATAATGAAGAAGATAATGATGATAATGACAACGAAAATACCCTCTTCCATTATTGGAAAAACCAAAATAATAACACCGTTAATAATGATCTTGGAAATTCTATTAGAAACACAGACGCTTTAGTGTTTCAACTCCACAAATCAACACCAATTGTAAATGTCAAGTTTGAACAAGATTCTACAACAAATAGTTCAATATTTACACCCAATTCTGAGCATTTTTCGTACAAATGGCTCAAAAAAAGCCATATTGATGACGATTGGGCGTTCCATGGACTGTTGATAAGGTTTTTGGGGCTTTTTTCCATCACTATGGCAGAACATGAAGTGGTGGATTATAGAACTTATGATTACTTCATGTTTATGCAACAAGAAATTGATCAACTTTTGGTCACAAAAAACGACACTTTAAGTTTGTGGAGAGATAAAAGAGTTGATAAATATGTCGCAAAAAGCTCTATTTTATCAGACATTAACCAAGAAACGGTGACATTCCATACATTAGTGCATGAGTTCCGGAAATTGGTGTATGAATTACCACTTTTGGCGAAGATGTTTGACCAATATAATGCTGGGGTTCAAGACGGACTTATTCAGGATTATCCCTGGTATACGGCGTATCATAAGCTTAAAATATGGGCCCAATTTAAGGTGACAAACTATAAACTTCTTCATATGGAGAAAGAAATGTCGTCAAAGAGCGAGGAAGAAAACGACATTATGGGTGGGGGATGGTTTAGGCACGTCTTATACGGAATGGGGGTCACTAGTGACGACAATGGCAATGGCCATAGAGCGATGTTTTGGGGGATAAGGAAAGGGATAGAAGAGGGGGATATGAAGAGAGTGGTGAAGATAATGGCGGTGATTTATGAGAAGTTGAAGGTGGTTAGTAAGAGAATGGGATGAGGAGATAAGAGTCTCAAAGAGGAAAGAATTTCCGAGATCTGAATAATTGCAGGTTTGATCGGGGGTGGATATAGTTATGAGGTTGTAGGTTATGATAAGTTAATGTATATGATAAGTTAATGTATATGATAAGTTAATGTATATGATAAGTTAATGTATTTGTTATGTCATTGTTGTTATATGATTGTTTTATGTCATCATTATGTCATGGTGTTTATTCTTTATTCTCTCGTCTTATCTTATCTTCTCCGCATTTTGCAGCCATCTCATTACTTATACATTACTTGTTATGTATTACTTATACATTACTTGTTATGTATTACCTGTTATGTATTACCTGTTATGTATTACTTGTTATGTCTTGTCACATATCACTTATGTATCACTTATAAATCACTTTTACATCACTACGTCACTACGTCACTCTCCTATATACATTACTTGTTATATATCACTTCCCTTTTTTTTACTATAAATATCTCTGTTTTTCCCAATTTTTTTCCAAATTTTTACTTTTTCTTTATTATTTTTCCTTATACTTTTCTTCTCCTTACTACTTCCCCTATGTCCATCAACACTGTATGGCTTATTGCTTCATCCTCCAGAGTATATCGAGTCAAGAAATCCCATATCATTTCTCTTTCTATTCCTGATGCTTGTAATGAAATTGAAAAATCCTTTAATTTAAGAATGTGTTCCAATCTTTTATATGGAGTTTCTTTGGCCTATAATCATCAATTGGCATACTTTCTTGGTGATTTAATGGATTTAAAAGGTCGGTTACAACACCAACAGTTTCTTAGTCGAGAATCTGGTTTGATTTCTGTAATTGAAGATACTTCTTGTGGTGATGTGTTACTGATTCCGTATCTTGAAGATGATAGGGATTTTGATATTGGGGATTTTTTTGGTGGATTTGATGATTTAGACGTTGAAGTAGGAAGGTTTACTGATGCGGTGGTGGATAATGGTGATGTATCGTTTGATATATCAACACCAAGGCCCATGGAGGTGGATATGGTTGATTTTGAGTTGGAGTTTAGTAGTCAGGGTGGAGGATTAGGCAGTGGATTAGGTAGTGAAGGGTTAATTAGTGATGATTTTGGGGTACTTGAGGAGAGTGTTCTTGAAACTGGTGAATGTGGAACTGGTGAGTCTGGAACGGGAAGGTCTGAGTCTGGAGCTGGAACAACTGCTCCTGCTCCTGCTCCTGCTCCTGCTCCTGCTCCTGCTCCTGCTCCTGCTCCTTTTCTAAAACGTAAATACTCCCTCATTGATGACCAATCCACCGTTATATCACCTCAAAACTTCCAACAATACCACCTTTCTATGGTATCTCGTCAAATTTCTAAACTAAAACCTCCACAATTCATTGAAAAATCATTAACTGTTGATTCTGCTATAGAATATGGAAGAAATTTCCATCAAATCCCAACTCCTTTAACCTCAAGTTTTTATGATATTGAAGATTATTATCAACCAGAAGTTTCTGAATTTGACTTTTCATTTTCTAATTTGTCAGATATAAGCTCCAATCATGAAATCAGGATTCATCATAATAATGAAGATTTCGATTCGGCTCGATTAGAAAGAATGAAGAGTTATCTTAATAATATTGAAGGAGATATTATTGGAGGGAAAACCATGGTTGGATTTGATAGAATTTGTCCTAAAACTACAACCAAGAATTTAGCAGCCATGACTTTTGGTGTATTATTGGAATTGGCTAGTGAAGGACATATTGAGTTTGATAGGAGTGTGTCAGAGCTTACAATATGTTATTGAGAGGAGAGAGAAGAGTAGAGAGAAGAGAGAAGAGTAGAGAGAAGAGAGAAGAGTAGAGAGAAGAGAGAAGAGTAGAGAGAAGAGAGAAGAGTAGAGAGAAGAGAGAAGAGTAGAGAGGAGATTGAAGCATAATCTAGGGCACTAGCTATACTAATAGCTGTATTTCAATACAAACTAGTACAAACTAGTACAAACTAGTACAAACTAGTACAAAACCTCCAACTACATCATCAATAAAATTATCTTGATTATATTCAAGTTCATGGAATAAACTCAATAATACATAACTAATACAGAAACAGAATAAACTACTTACTAACAACACCATTATCATCGTGTTTGGCAAATTCTTCCTCAGCTTCTTCCAATTGACCTTCAGCAGGTTCTTCATCATATTCAGATTGATGTAAAGATAAAGTTGGTTTAACAGCAGCGGAATCCAAAGTCCAAGAAGCTAAAGCATTTTCAGCATCAATAATGATTTGTTTAGAAGCTTCATAACCATCATAAGCAGGTCTAGTTTCACCAGGAGTGACAGCAGAATCATCTAATAATTCCAATAAAGCTTTACCATAACCAGCAATTAAAGCGTATTTTTCAGCCAATTCACGAGTAGCATCAAATTGATAATTATAAGCAGCTTTTAATTGTTCTCTGGTAATATTGGATAATTGAGCTTCAGCCACTAAAGATTCAGCTTCAGCTCTAACCAATTCTTGTTCTAAAACTGGGATTTTTGGTGATTGAGGATCTTTATATTTCAAATGAGCAATTTCATCAGTGATTTTTTGTTTTCTGTCTCTTGAAGGTTGAACAGAACTTTCAATGTTTCTGATGGTTTTTAAGGTGATTCTATATTGATCATATTTATCAATATATTGGTCTTCTAATTCACCAATTTCATAAACTAAAACCCCTAATTTATCAGTAACATCAGAAACATCATCATCATTTTCTTCACCCCAAGTACTCAATTGTTTAGCCACATCTCTTCTTTCTCTGGCAGTTAATTCCATAGCTCTCATAACATTTTTTTCCATCTTAATGTATTGACTCAATTTACGAGACAATTCAGGACCGGTTTGACCGGCGACGGTTTTTCTAAATGATGAAGCAATACCACCTTTACCAAAGAATTTAGACTTGGTAGAGGAAGGTGGTGGAGGAGGACTTTGCAATTGAGCAGCCGTAGGGGCTTTACTTGATCTTAAGGAATAAGTTCTGTGCATGGTGAAGAGGGAGAAGAGGAAAAAAGGAAGAGAGAGAAATGAAGGTGGGTGAAATTTCACCCCTTATATATAGGGAGTGTTGCGGTTACCTAAATGGGAAAGAGCCAGCGAGGTCAGCGATTCCGAGAAAAGCAAACAAGTTGAGGTCCAATATGGTCTCAATAAGGTCCTGGGACCTGAGGGATTGGACCTTAGGACCTGAGGAATTGGACCTTAGGACCTGAGGAATTGGACCTTAGGACCTCATGACATAGGTCCTAAGACCCCCAGACCTCAGGTCCTTTGGACCTCCAACCTCCAACCTCAAACTTCAAACCTCGAACCTCGAACCTCGGGTCCCAAGGTCCCAAACCTAAAGACCTGAAATGAATGACGTCAGCAATCCGTACGGCGAGAGCGAGCACGTGAAAGTCATTCACAATCTGACACGTGACCACCACGTGATTTTCACCACATCTTTTGACACATTCCGCTCTTCTCCTTCCTCCTCTACCACGATGAAACCCTTCAATTTCCTTCCCTGTGGCAAAAAAACTCGGGACAACTCGCCCGATGTCCCGCCCCAGGACTTCGTCTATGACTCCGGTTACTGCTGGGTCGTTTGTTTTGCTTGTTTTCTCATCAATTTCTGTACTTGGGGAATGAATTCCGGTTTCGCTATATACTTCTCGGTATATTTGAACAATGATACCTTCGCTGGCGCGGGAAAACTTGATTACGCCGCCATAGGAGGGTTGGCATTCGGGGCCACGTTAATGTTTTCTCCGTTTATTAACTTTCTCCAGGGCGCTATCGGAGTAAAAAACACGATTATCGTGGGGAATTGTATTCAATTTGCTTCATTAATGTTAGCTAGTTTCGCTAAAAAGCTTTGGCACCTTTATTTGACCCAAGGATTACTTCAGAGCGCGGGGCTCGCCTTAATTTCTATACCGGGGATCACTATTTTACCGCAATTTTTTAAGCGGAGAAGAGTTCTCGCGGGAGGAATTGCTACGGCGGGGTCGGGCGCGGGAGGAATTGTATTTAATTTAGGAATGCAAAAAGTGGTCCAATTCCGCACGGTATTTTGGGCGCTACGGTGCCAAAGTATTATTTCGTTTGGATTGGTATGGGTGGCGGTAATTCTCTTCACTACTCGGTCACAACACCATGGGATTCAGTTCACATTATTCGACCGGGCTGTGGCCAGTAACGGGGGGTTTTTATTGGCCTGGGGCTACGTGGTGACGTGTATGTTTGGATATGTGGTGGTATTGTATACGGTGGCCAACTTTACTACGTCGTTAGGCTACAGTGAGTATCAGGGGTCGATTGTGGCGGCCGCGGTGCAAGCGGGGTCCTGTGTGGGCCGACCATTGGTAGGATTTGCTGCCGATTTTTTAGGTCCAGCCACGTTGGCGTTTTTGTGTTATTCGCTCTCAGCCATACTTTGTTTGGCGTTATGGATTCCGGCGCGGAGCTACCCGGCGGTGGTGGTATTTGGTGCGGTAATGGGAGCGATCATGGGGACTATTTGGGGGACGGTGGCACCACTCCTCGCCCGGTTGGTGGGATTAAAGAAGATGAATATTGCTTTTTCTATGTTGTGGTCATTATTAGGGATGGCGGGAATAGCTTCGCCGGTGATTGGAGTGAAGTTAGTGAGAGGAAGTGGAGGTGAAGTGGCGGCGGGGGCGTATAGAGATTGTAGTATATTTGCTGGAATTGCGTTTGCGGTTTGTGCGTTGTGTTTGTTTTTGATTAGGGGGTTTATTTTAGGGAGGGAGAGTGGTGAAGCCGCGGTAGCTGAGGCCGGCGAACAAAATACCAACGACCAAAATGGACCCAATTCCGAGGACAACGACCAAAATGGACTTAATTCCCGCACCACTTCTCCTCCCACCGCCGAAAAAGATCATGATCCTGATTTATTGGACCCAGTTCATATACGAGTTCCACCAATGGTGGTATTGAAACATGCATTTTTATTTAAAGGGGTTAAAGTTTAATAGAGTTTGTAATTATATAGAGGGGAGATTCCCTGTAATATTATGGTTTATAGAGATTGTGGATGTAGATTTAGTTTACAAAAGGGGGAAAGTTCTGGGACTTGGGACGTGGGACGTGGGACAAGGGATGTGGGTCCTAATGAGGTCCCTTCCAGGTCCTGACGAGGTCCCATCCAGGTCCTGACGAGGTCCCTTCCAGGTCCTAATGAGGTCTCGTCCAGGTCCTGACGAGGTCCCATCCAGGTCCTTCAGGTCCCATCTAGATCCTTTAGGACCTGGGTCCTACCGTCACCAGGCCCCATCGAGATCCCGTCCAGGTCCTTCAGGTCCCAGGTCCCATCCAGATCCTTCAGGTCCTACCTACACACTCAACTTCTGCCTCTTCACCTCTGGCTCCTCCAGCTCCTCCCCTCCAATCTCTCCTAATATCCTATAATAATCCTCTTCAATCCCTTCATAAGCCGTTTGTAATTTATCCATTCTCATTGGCTTTTCCAAAGTCATCAATGCATCTTTATTCTTTTCATATAATCGTTTTTTAATGAAAAGTCGAATTCGTCTATAATTTTCTTGTTTAAATTGACGATAATTCTTTAATAATATCATTTCTAATAATCTATTAAATTGACGAGTTTCTAATTTTTGATTTTGTTTTAATTTTGGTGCCCAATCACTATCAATTTTAGCTAAATTAATAGTTTTAGTATCAATTTCATTAGAAATTCGAGCTAAATCTCCTTTATCTCTCATATCATCAAAACTTTCATTAGGATCTTCTACCACAATTTCAACTATTTTATCATCTTGAAGCCAAAGTTTATAAATATGATTATAAAATTGAGTTCCAATAGATTTCCCTCTATGATTTGGTAATACTATAAATTGACTAATTTTCTTTCTAATATTAATAATTCCATTATCAAAACTTTCATATCCAGGATATTTCCAATAATTATAAGCAGTACAAAACCCCACTAAAGAATCTTCTTTATTCTTTTCACTTTTGTACACCACGTACAAATCCCATAATTCATCTTCTCCATCAATATATGAACCAGCTTCAATAAATAATAAAACAAAGATTTGTAATCGTTTAAGTAAATCTTGACCTGAATTGGTATCAAGTTGGATTTTGTACACCTTGTACACAAATCCATCTTTATCAGTAAATGAACCTTCATTAGTACCAGGAATGGTATAAGATTTCTTCTCTAAAGCAATGGAATCGACCCATTTTTCTTCATCTTTAAACACAGTATATTCCGGTAAGTATTTCAACATAGTAGATTTAGGATCTTCTACATCATCATTCAATTTTTTATCATATTTAACATTAAGAAATGGGAACATTGTATAATGATCAAAACATAATAATATTGAGAGGTTTTGGAAACCAAAAATCGATTCACTATCACCAAAAATGGGGTAAGTGAAGGTGGGGGAGAAACTGATGGCAGATTCGGAGTCGGTAATGAAGATATTTAGGGCCGAATTGGACGAAGTAGTCCAAAGTTCTGGTTTAAGATAATCCATGACACGCGTTTGTGGATGATAGATGATGGAGAAGTGAGATTGTGGAAGAAAAAGTGGTACAAATAGAGTGAGGGTAGTGTCACAAACAGAGAGGGAAGAAGTGCACAAAATAGAAAAGGTGAAGTGCACAAACACCAGAGGAAGTGCACAAAACACCAGAGGAAGTGCACAAACACCAGAGGAAGTGCACAAATAGAAACAAATTGACTACAAAAACAAGGAACAATTACCGATAACTTAAACATCATTAGAATCTCTGAATATGAAACTATGGGTTCTCTAGAGTCTATCGAGCGAAGCGAGAGACTCTATATGAGTGGAAGGGGAAATGGAAGTGGAAGTGTACAAATACAAAGTGTACACAAACACACAAGTGTACACAAATACAGAAGTACACAAACACAAGTACACAAATACAATAAAGATATATATTCTCTAAAACTATCACTCTATCGACTCTTTGACAAGAACCGACATTCAAGAGTTTCCTAATACAACCACCAAATCCCCCGCTTCAACCATATCACCATTCTTATGAACAATCTTCACCACCTTCCCCTTCTCTGGTGCTGCCACCACCATCTCCGTCTTCATGGCTTCTACCACCACCAAACCCTGTCCTGGTACCACTTCTTGGCCCACTTCGACCAAAGGTTTCCAGAACCGACCTGAGTACTCGGAGTAAACTACCACGGCGTCGTCGCCAAAGTCGTCCGCGCTTGGGGCCTCGGGCTGGGCCGATGATTCCAATTCCGCGTTCAGAACTTGAATTAACCGACTAAATTCGTCTAATTGTTCACCGCGCGCGGCCTGGAACGCGGTAATGGAGTCAGAATTGGCGTCGACCCACCGACGGTACTGCGCGTGGTCGAACATGGTGTCAATTACGTCGACGCGGAATTTTCCTGCCGCCATATCGTCCGAGAACGCGTCCACTTCTTGTTCCAGCACGGGGTAAAACTCGACCTGATCAAATGGTGAGAGGAGCCAAGGCCGTCCCAGGGCCACTGAATGATCCCCTAGAACGAGCTTGTCCCAAATTGGCACCGTTCTCCCTACCAATTGGTACCCTCCTGGTGATTCCATGGTATAAATACACATATAACTACCACCAATTCCTACGGTCCCGTTGGGAGTGTAGGTCCGCGATGGGTTATATTTAGTACCAAGGAACCGATGGCGCGGGTCGAGTGGCGTGGCACAGGGCGCGCCGAGGAATACGTCCCCGAGGCCTAGGACCAAGAACCGGGCCGCGTAAAGCATATCATGGACCTCTTTCCGGTCGACGCCGTTGATGGAGGCGATAAAATCGACATTATTAGGCAACCATGGCGCCTCGGCCCGAATGGTTTCTTGGTACCGTTTTACGGCGGCCAAAGTTTTATCGTCTTCGAACGCCATAGGGAGACGAATAAGACGAGATGGTACGGACCAGTCGCGCGCTGGTGGTAATTCGCGGTCCACTGCGGCAAGATAGGTCACGATTTGGTTCTGGTTCGCGACAGTTCCGTCGAATTCCACCAACACCGACCTAACTCCTCGCGACATTTCCACCACGCCCGGCACCGCCATCAGTTCCACTCGGTCGATAAGACAATGGATTCTGTAGGCGATATCGAGGTCCATAAGGTTTTCCCCGTATTCCACGAGGACGTAGGCGTCACCGGCTTGACGGTACACCACGGCGGGGCGGCCATTCTTGGCCGGGTACGAAAGAAGTACTGGGTCCTGGGGTTCAGAAAGCGCCTTAGCATTTAGGTCGACGTCGACCAAAAGCGCGCGAGAACCGTCTTGAGCGTCGAACGATTCTACCGCCGCGTCCTGTGCCGTTTGAAGTCCGTGCGCGTCTTCCCACGATAACGGCACGAATTTGATCCAATCGCCCGGTTTTACCTGACCGATTTTCCACATTTCCGCCTCAGCTACCACGGCTTCGCACACGAACCCTCCGAGAGAGGGCCCGTCACAGGTCAAGATTACCGGCTCGTCACCAGTAAAGTTTATCGCCCCAAGAGAGTACACGTAATCGTGCTGGTTCGAAGGGTGAAGACCGGCGTCGCCCCCGTCGGCCCGGGCCCATTCGGGCTTAGGTCCAATTAACCGTACGCCGAACCGGTTAGAATTGTAGTGGACTTTCCACGGTTCCGCGAAGAATTGGTCGACGGCGGCACGAGTGAAGAAATCGGGCGCGCCGTGGGGGCCGCAGGTTACACCCACGACCCATGGTTCGTCGGCGGAATGGGAGTAGCGCGGCACGAGCTCGCGAGGAGCTGGTACCGGCTCTGATACCGGCTCGGGCAAAGTGCACAGGGCGAGTTCTGGCTGACCAAGGAAAAGGGTGTCACCGAGTTTTAGCACCCTTCCGTTGAAACCACCCAAGTTTCCTAGGGCGAATGTGGACCTAGACCCGAGGTATTCTGGCACGTCAATACCGCCACGAATGGCGATGTAGGCCCGGCATCCCAGGTCGAGCTTGCCCACATCAAGGGCTTGGCCCGCGCGCACGGCGATAGGATTCCACATTTGCACGGGGTTTCCGTCGAGCGCGACCGGAGCTTCTCCCCCGGTTACGGCCACGACCGCCTCACGCCGGAACACGAGTCGTGGTCCCGCGAGAGTTACTTCGAGTCCGGGCGCGCGCTCGTGGTTTCCCACGATCCGGTTGGCCACACGGAACGAATATGGGTCCATGCACCCCGAAGGTGGCACCCCGACGTGCCAGAATCCGCGCCGGCCCGGGAAGTCTTGTACGGTGGTATAAGCACCGGGCCGAGCCACCTCCACAGCGGGCGGAGCATAGGCGAAAGTATCAAGCACTTTGGTGTGCATTTTGGCACTAGAAAACATTTCCAGGCCGGCGATGGCCCGGAGGTAATCGACATTAGTCACACAGCCGTGGACAGCGGTATCAGCGAGAGCGCGGCAGAGCTTGGCCAAGGCCTCGGCCCGCGTAGCACCATGAACAATGATTTTAGCGAGAGTTGGGTCGTATTCTCCCGACACAACCGTCCCCTTTTCGACCCAAGTATCGACCCGGGCATAATCGGGGAACGAAACATGAGTCAATTGACCGGGAGAAGGCATAAAATCCTTGACCGGATTTTCGGCGTAGAGTCGGGCCTCCATGGAAGCACCGCCAGGCGCAGTCTCCACCAAGCTAGCACGAGCCGCGTCAAAGTCTGGTGCTATTCCTCCCGCGATAAGTAACATCCATTCGACCAAATCGAGTCCGGTGACCATTTCCGTGATCGGGTGTTCGACCTGGAGCCGAGCGTTGACCTCAAGGAAGTAAAATTCGTCCCGGGGCTCGTCGTAAATGTACTCTACGGTACCAGCACCGCGGTAGCTCAAGTGCGCGGCGAGCGACTCGGCGGCGGCCCGCATGGCGGCCCGCGTAGTGTCGCTAAGATTTGGTGCGGGAGTCTCTTCAATAACTTTTTGGTTCCGGCGCTGGAGCGAGCAGTCCCGTTCACCTACGGCGAGCGCGTGGCCACGGCCGTCCCCAAGGACCTGGACTTCGACGTGGCGCGCGGCGGGAACAAACCGTTCGAGGAATACTCCGTCATCACCAAAGTACGCCCGGCCCTGGTGCTGGACGGTGGTAAATACGGCCTCAATATCGGCCGGGGAATCACATTTTTGGAGCCCAATTCCACCACCTCCCGCGGTAGATTTCACCATTACCGGGTAATCAATAGCGTCAGCGGCGGCGCGCGCGGCGGCGGCGTCAGGAACGAGTCCAGTTCCTGGTACTAATGGGACGCCCGCGGTGCGAGCTATTTCCCGGGCCGAGTGTTTAAGTCCAAGCCGGCGGATCGAGTCCCCCGTGGGCCCAACAAACATAATTCCTTCGGCGGCACACCGGTCGGAGAAGTCAGCGTTTTCTGAGAGGAATCCGTAGCCCGGAAGGACGGCTTGGGCGCCGGTGGATTTGGCGGCAGCGACAATTCGGTCGATGTCGAGGTACGTTTGGGCGGCCGTGGTACCAGGGAGATGGACGGCGGTGTCGGCGTCGGTGACGTGGCGCGCGTGTTTGTCGAGGTCGGAGTAAACGGCGACGGATTTCATACCGAGTTTTCGCACGGTGGCGATAAGTCGCACGGCGATTTCACCACGGTTGGCGACGAGGACGGTGTGGAATGGTGGGGAGGAGGTAGTGGTACCAGAAGTTCCCGCGGTGGTGCTACCAGAGGCAGCGCGCGCGGCCATATAATTGGCCCACCCGCCGTATTCCGTAATATCCTTCGCACCGTCGTCGACGTAACCGGCTTCCTCACAAATAAACGATTTTACCACGGAGCCGTTCGCCAATTGGGCCGAGCCGATCCCAAGCGGCTGGGGAACCATGGCCATAAACCGACCTAAAGTTTCCACGGGGACGGCATAAACTTCTACGGCGATGGCGGCACCGTCTTCACTTACGCGACGAAGTCCTGGTTTAGCTACCGCGCCTGGGCCGGCGCCGGCCAATGCGTACAACCGGTAATGGGGCGAGGTCGTGGTAGATTCGCGGAAAATGGCCCCACAAGCGCGCAATTGCCAGTGGAGCGGGAACCCGCGAAGATGAGCTCCCACGACAGCCACGTCGATGGCCGTAGGGCCAGGGCGAGGAAGAGCAAGTAATGGTGCAGTTCCCGTATGGCCTGGGACCGTGGTGGCACCAAGACAGTGTGGAGCTGGGTCCATGGCCCGGGCAAACGCATGGGCCAAGTCCAATAATGCGTAATCGGTGAACTTCCGGGCGATAAGGGTGATACCAAACGGCACGCCATCGGGGCGAAGTCCCGCGGGAATTGCTACCGCGGCTAGGTCGGCCAAGTTGACAAAATTGGTGTAGGTCCCTTGGCGCGAGTTTACGCCTACGGGGTCTGCGCGCACGGCGGCAGCCGTGGGAGTAAGTGGTGCCGTTGGTACCACGAGGACATCGATTTCGTCGAAAACTCGGTCGATTTTTTTAAGTAATTCCTGCCGCACGTACTGGGCCCGGAACCCATCGGCGGCTGATTTTGTGTCGGCGTTAGCGAGGATTCCCGCCACGGTTGGGTCGAGGTCTTCGGCCGGAGGGTTTGTGGCGAGAAAGTCGGCGGTAGCGACGTGGCGTTCGGCGACCCAAGGTCCTTCATAAAGGAGGCGAGCTAGCGCGAGAAATGGATCCATGTCGATATCGCGGCGCACGGGCGGGGCGGTAGAGTCCGTGGCAACGGCGGCGGCCATGGCGTCGACAGCAGCAGAAAAAAGCACCGGATTATGATTTTCGCCGTACCACTGGACGTCGCGCGGAGCTCCCACACGAGGACGGTGGAAGTACGGCACCGGCAGCGGTGGCATAGCGCGAGAGTAGGCGTCGGAGTCGTCAGCGGCCGCCACTACGTCCAACACGCGCTGGGCGTCGCGAACGTTTAGCGCGAATACCGACACACAGTCCAACGACCGGCACGCGGGTACCACGCCGTGGCACGAAATGACACCACGAGTGGGCTTAAGTCCCACGAGGTTATTGAGTCCGGCAGGAACCCGGCCACTTCCGGCGGTATCGGTACCGAGGGAGACGGGGACAATACCACGAGCGACCACCAGCGCCAGGCCGGCGCTCAGTCCACCACTGACGTATTCTGGGTCGAAGGCGTTGGGCGTGGCGCCGTAGGGTGATCTTGTTCCCACGAGCCCCGTAGCAAATTGGTCGAGGTTGGTTTTCCCCACCACGATGGCACCAGCTTCACGGAGAAGCCGAACCACAGTAGCATCTTCGGTCGGAGAATAGGCGAAACTGGGGCAGGCGGCCGTGGTATCCAATCCGGCGACATCGATATTGTCTTTAATAGCAATAGGGACTCCATAGAGAGGGAGGTCCTTTGGACCTGAGGTCCTGGTGCCTGAGGTCTTGGGGTCAGGTCCTTTAGATCCAGGTCCTTTAGATCCAGGTCCTTTGGACCTAGGTCCTTGGGACCCCGACCCAAAAGCTTGAAGATACTCCCATTGATGCTTCAAGTACCCTTCCAGGGCCAACGAGATCCATGCCGGATCATCAGTCTTCTGATTAGCTACCACCAGAGCCACGGCATCATACGATTCCTGTGGCGATGCCTGGCGGTGGAACTCCACCCATTGGTCTATAGTCCAAGCAGTAGTGGAAGTCATTATTGATAATTGATACAAAGGAGATCAAACACTATTTAAAGGAAGGGGTGATGAATGGTCGTGGATCGATATAGTACCGGCGATGCCCGAGGTGTGGGGCCGCGGGCCGGGGCCAGGCCCAGGTCCGACGATGGTGGTGATGGCGGTATGTGATTGGTTGAAGATAGATCTGCGGGACACGTGACGTCAGATTTCCAGTGATAAGAATTTTTTTTGTTGTGGTGATGGTATAGAGACGACCACTGATAACCGGAGATATGATGATTTACAGGTTACCTAGTGTTTCTGCACGGTACACATTTAAGAGTAGAGTTTCTGCAAGTTACACATTTAAGAGTAGTGTTACTGATACAGTAACAATTACAGTAACAATTACACCAATAGAACTCATAATTATCACTGACAGTATGACTTATGATTTAATTTCTTATTGTAACTTCAAATTACACAAGAAGTAATTACACAATAACTGGTTCAAGAGAATTATAGAATAAGAGTAATATTACAGGTTATACTGTAACAGTACTGATAGTACTGGTGTTACTGATAGTAACACTTCTAGAGGTTACACTACTACAGGTCACACTACTACAGGTAACACTTCTACAGGTCACAAGACCAATATTACTGTAGCATTATAAAGTAGTAACATAAAGTATTAGACATTATGTTGTAATAGTGAAGGATTAATCACAGTACTTTATCTTTTACAGGTTACTCCATTACACTACAGCCATTTACAGGTTGCACAAGTATATGTAGAGTACTGTTTCTGCAGTATATCTGAAGTATATCTGCAGTAATCTGCAAGTTATACATTTAAGTAGAACTTTCACTAATAATCTGTGACAATTATGATACTTCATTAACCGATATAGGAAAGTTATCAAAGAATATCGTTGATATTGTAACATACAAGTTACTCTTGTAGTGGTACTTTTACAGGTTACTCTTGTAGTGGTACTTTTACAGGTTACTCTTGTAGTGGTACTTTACAGGTTAGCTTATCATTATCACTATCTTTAGTTTTTACAGGTTACATATACTGTTACAGAGTAATATTGAGTTGATTGTACATTAAGAGAAGGTTATAGTAGTATTTTGTAGTATTTTTATAGACTTTTGTAGTACTTTTATAGACTTTTGTAGTACTTTTACAGACTTTTGTAGTACTTTTGCAGACTTTTGTAGTACTTGTACAGACTTTTGTAGTACTTGTACAGACTTTTACAGACTTTTACAGTTTAACAATACTTTAACATTTCCACACTTCTACAGTTTAGCTCTAAACATTAACATTTACACTTTAACTTAATTTACTACTCTACATCTTTTACAGTTTAACAACACTTCTACACTTCTACAACACTTCTACAGTTTAACTCTAAACATTAACACTTCAACTCAAACTATTATTCTACATCTTTTACATATTAACTATTTTAGTCACTTCCCTACTTCTTCTCCTCAATCTCCTCCTCTTTCCCACTCTCCTGAGTCACTCCTTCAACAACCTCCGTCTTCTCCCGTCTCAATAATTGACTCGTCACCTGACTATTAACTGCATGTAATTGTTCCGGGTTACTTTGCTGCCATTCTCTAACCTTCCAACTTTGTCCTGTGAGGTCCCAATAGATCCCTCTTAAAGTATTAAAGATTGAGGACCTACTTTCTATTATAGGACCTATTATAACAATATAAGAACTGATAAAAATCCATATAAATAACACCACAATCCAACCTCGGAAGAAGGGTTTGGAGAAAATGTATCCCGATCCGTACATTGGCATTGGCCAAAGGACTAAAAGGGAAAATGTAAGGAAAAGACACATAATGACGGCGAATTTGAAGTTTTTATGAACTTTTTCATTTTCATCATTAAAGAAGCGTTCATTGATATTGGCGATTTCTTGGGCCACTTGGGACGTGTGCAGGCGGAGAGATACTGCGGGGTTTTGATTTTGGGGCGAGGGCTCGTCTGAGCCGTGGGGCGAGGGCTCGTGCGAACCCTTCTCACTATCATAATTAACTCCCTCAGCCTCCGCCAACTCCTCATCTTCATCCACCAACGCAATCGTCTTTAATGCCTCCCAATCAAAGTTTTGTGGCTTAAAAACAAAAGTTAGCACGGGAATAGTCACCAAAGGAGTCAATAATGCCACAACATTCCCGGTTAACATAGGAATATCATCAAATGTAGTGGTGACATTAATAGGTCCAACCTTGGACCGAGTGCACACGAGCCACGACATTATAGCGAGCCCTGTAGCGATGGGTGGTGTTAAACTCGCGGCATATTTATTTTGTTTGGAACTAAGAAGGGTCATTGTCGACGGAAGTACCGCGCCACCAATAATAATCCCCATAAGTTCGTACAAATATCCCATACTTACTCCGGCGTAGTACAATCCAATGGCAAATCCCGCCATAATATATGAAAATCCCACCACGGAAATATGGGATACCGTCATAAGTGCTTTTCCTGACGCTTTGGGGTTAAAGTATTCCCGATAAATGTCGTAGGTTAAAATCGACGACACGGCGATAAGTTCTGACGACATTGCTGACGCGGCGGCAAAAAACACTAAAAGAAGTGAAGCTACCGCGCCCCCGCGTCCAAGTAGGGCGTAGGCTGAGTTCGGCAATACAAGTCCGGCCAGAACCTCGTAGTCGGTAAGTGCCCGAGGATACGTCGGCCATTGGGGCGTATTCTCAAGACACAACCCGGCTAATCCCATGGTGGTGGCGGTAAACATGGGCACGGCAAACCATGCAAGTCCTCCCAACACGTAACCCGGCATTGCTGCCGTAGGCAGTGAAGCAAAAGCTTTGTTAAAATATCCATTATCCAAGAACACGGTCCCAAAATTACCCACAATGTTTATCACGAAAAACACTCCTCCGTGGTGCGACCGCATGGTAAGATAACTTCCATCGGCATTACCCTCCCGCGGCTTCGCCGCAGCCACGTCCTGAAGTATATCCCATACCGCACCCGGCAGACCCAAGACGTCGTGCGTGGCCCAAGTGGTGAAAGCAAATACCAAAAGAATGACAATTACCACCACTCCGTGGGTGTAATCGGAGATGAAAGTGGCCTTAAGTCCTCCGAAGAGGGTGTAAACCATGACCCCAAGTGGAAGTAACAATACCGCGGCGACGACGTTCATTCCCGTTAAGTCATTGACCACGGCCGATGTCCCTGTGAGTAACATGGCGGTAACTAAAATATTAGTGATGAGCCCCCACGTACAAAATGTAAGATGGGCCCAGCTCCCGTACCGCGCTTTAATGATTTCGAGGTACGTGTGGGCGGTGGGCGCCTTAGCTTTGGCGCGCATGGCGAGACAACTAAACAAGACAATTTGACATGTGGCTCCCGCAGCATAGGAATATGCACCAAACACACCATTACTATAAGTTTGCGTGGTGGACGTAAGAAGGGTTGCCGACCACGTCCAAGAACTTACAACACACGCACTAATGAGATGTTTTTTAACACTTCTCCCGGCGGTGGAAAATTCTTCTGCTGTCATAATTTCTCGATTATACCGTTTAAGGACAAAGGTTACGCCCATAAGTGCTAAGGCAAACGCGATTCCTAGGCCGACTACGACCCCATAACCGGCTCCTTGAGGAAGCGGAGTGAATTTTGAATCAGACATGATGATTTAGTTGATTTTAGTGAGAGATAGATTTCCTTTTAAAAGAGATGAAGACGGTTAGAGATAAGAAGGCCCGAAAAAGGCCCGGTTAATGGTGGGATGTGCAGGACGCAGGGTGTGCGATTTAGTTTTTGTGCAGGGTACGCAGGCTACATTCACTATCACTACCCTATATACACTCCTCAGCCCCGCCGATAACTAATCTGCACCCTTGGCACCAAGAATGTTGCGTTATTTGCATTATAACCGGGGCGATAAGCTCGGTTATATGCAGGTTTCATGCATCCAACGCCCCCAAGCGTTTTATCCTCAACACGACCGCAACCAATCTCTTCCCATCATTGGGTGCCGTACGCTGATAACACAACTAAATTTGGTTAAATACATTATCATAATAAACTTCACCAGCAATAGTTTTATCCACGACCACATCTCCGTCGTCAACTAATTTATTTACTTCTTCACCAGCGATAGTGCGCGACCAACCAAAGTGGTTGGAGATATCACGAATAGAGGCACCGCCACCGCCGTCGCTACCGCCGCTACCGCGACAAACAAAATCTATTACCACGCGGCCGTAGTCGCGGCCCGACCTAAGTT
The DNA here is from genome assembly GCA_030573955.1 of Yamadazyma triangularis. Taxonomy (NCBI): domain Eukaryota; kingdom Fungi; phylum Ascomycota; class Pichiomycetes; order Serinales; family Debaryomycetaceae; genus Yamadazyma; species Yamadazyma triangularis. The sequence continues at coordinate 48,338 of JAJMEC010000062.1, read as the reverse complement.
TAATAATGCTGAGCCCAGACTCGTAGTGTTTACTCTGAATAGGGAGATTTAACCTATCAAATAAGCCGACACTTTTACGGAAATCGGTACTAGTTACAAGCAGGGAACCGAACCCTTGAGCCATGACCAATGACCGATTATAATCAGTAAATAAGTCGTGGATGGTGATCATGGCCCAAGTTTGGGTCAATTTGTAAGCTACCACGAACTCACTGAGGTGGCGGGCGAGCTCCTGGTGGTAGCCGGGGGATTTTGGTGCGAGTGTAAGTGGAGCGAGGCGAGGAATGGTTTGAGTGCGGGAGAAATTACTACCATTCGCGGTGCCAGAACTAAGTCCTCGCGAAAGTCGGACCACGTCTTTGGCTTTGTACATCAACTGTTCTAAATCTTGTAATGATGACGACAATGTCGCTTGATTATGGGCTGTGGTGTGTTGTTGAAGGAGTTCAAGTTTGTGGAGCCCGGCTGGAGTCTGGTCCTGGTCCTGGTGTGGGTCTGGACCCAGGTCTGGACCCAGGTCCAGATTTAATTTAACACCAGCTAAATTAACTCGGCCGGCATCGACTGCTTTTTCCCACCGGCGCCGGTCCAATTGGTCCTGGACCGCGGTAGCAAATTCAGTTTCCCCGCCGGCGCGAAAACTAAATTTAACATATTTCTCAGGTCCCGAGTATATTTCAGGTCCCAGTAATTGGAGGTCCAATTGGGGCCTGGCGGGGTCCTCTGAGATCCTCTGAGCGAGGTCCTGAGGAATGTCGCTGAGGTCCGATCCGCACATCTCGCAGTATTTAAGCCATGGATGGTTGATAAAGGTACATTTTCTACACGGCAGGCCCTTGGGGCCAGGGCTGGCGTGCTCTTGTACCAGCTCCTGGGTCTGTTGCTGGGCCAGAGACTGTGCTGCCCTCGCAGCATCAATAACCTTCTTCCCCGGCGCCACACCACACGAGACACAAGGAGCCACATGATCAATGTCGTCAGCATGGTTGTTAAACGAGCAAATGCGACATACCCAATCAAGGACCTGGACCTGGGTCCTTGGGACCTCCGGGACCTCAGGTCCCAGGACCTCCGGGTTTATATATACTTTAACTTTAGGTGATGATTTTAAAAACCCTGCCACCAGTTCCACTCGGGAAACATGGTTTAGGGCCAACGCCAAAGACTTGGTCACGTCTTGGTCGATGTAGATGATTCGATCGTTGGTGACGTAGACTCTGCCACCGACCCGATTGATGATTTTTTGTTTCCCTTGGTATACGCCGACATTATCATGGACGTAGGAGATGTGTTCATTGTTGAGAATGGGACGATTGGATCTATTAACAAGGACGATGTTCCACACGTTCATGGGGGAGGAGTAGTGCGAGATGGGAGTAGTGCGAGACGGGAGTAGTGGTGAGAGTAAAAAGAGTAGTGGTGAGAGTAGTGAGAGTGGCGATATCCTAGCACTGAGTGACGAGATCAAGAGTTTTTGTATTTGTGTTTGTGTCTGTGTTGTGTTTGTGTTTTGTGCTCATGTTTCATGTTTTGTTTCATCTTTCTCATCTCTTGTTTCATCTTTCTCATCTCTTGTTTCATCTTTTGTTTCATCTCTTGTTTCATCTTTCTCACTTGTTTCATCCTCTCTCCTTTTGTACTCTCGCGCTCTGTATACTTCTTCTCTTCTTCTCTTCTTCTCTTCTTCTCTTCTTCTTCTCTTCTTCTTCTTCTTCTCTTTATGTCCTTCCTCTTTAAAAGATCCCCCCGTAATCCTCCTGAACTCATCCGTATCTTTAATGATACTATTGTCAAAATTGAACCCAATGATAACAAAAAATATCAAGATGAATGTGGTAAATATATAAAACAAATCAAACTCGTACTCCATGGAGACGACGATCAAGATCCTCAACCTGATCAAATTAGTCTATTGGCACAAGAGATTTATGCTACAGATAGTCTCTATTTGATGGTATTACATTTGAACAAATTAGATTTTGATAGTCGAAAAGATGTGGCGATGGTATTTCTGACATTACTTCGTCGAAGAATTGGCAATAAATCACCAACAGTGGAATATTTACTTAATCACAAACCCGAAATTATAAGCTTATTGGTTAGAGGCCAAGAGGGAGTTGAAATTGGACTTGTTTGTGGATCAATACTTCGAGATTGTATCAAATTTGATGCTATAAATGGTTATATATTGCATCGAGACTTTGTATGGAAATACTTTGGTTATGTTCAGAATGATATGTTTGAAATTGCCACTGATTCTTTTAATACATTACATGATTTATTAACAATTCATAAACTGTTGGTTTCAGGGTTTTTAGCGGAAAATTATGAACCTTTTACTAATAATATTAATAAACTTATTACTTCACCTAATTATGTTACTAAACGTCAAAGTGTTCGATTATTATCAGAATTAGTTCTTACAAAAACTAATCAAAGTTTTTTAAATCGATATTTTGATGATACTAATAATCTTAAGATGATGATGTTATTATTAAGTGATAAACTGAAGAATTTACAAATTGAAGGATTTCATATATTTAAATTTTTTGTAGCTAAACCTAAAAAGTGTCAAAAAGTTAGTGATGTATTAATGAAGAATCGAGATAATTTTATTGAATTTTTTGAAAAATTTGATGTTAATGGGTTTAATGATGGTAATTTAATTGATGAAAGAGATTATATATTAAATGAGATAAAGAAGATGCCGGTAGTTAGGAGGGGGTGAAGTATAAAGATAAAGAAATAAGTGTAAAGTGATGTTTAAAGTGATGTAAAGCATAAAAGATATATTAAGTATGAAAGTACAAAGAACTAAGTACAAAGTATAAAGTATGAATGAAACATGAAACATCTATGGAACATGAAACATGAAACATCTATGGAACATGAAACATGAAACATGAAACATGAAACATGAAACATCTATGAAACATAAAATATGAAACCTAAATCATGAAACATGAAACATCTATGAAACATAAAATATGAAACCTAAATCATGAAACATAAATCATCTATAAAATAATTCACATCACATACTTCATATATACATCAACTATATCATTGTCTCTTCTCTCTCTTCTCATCTCCTCTTCTCATCTCCTCTTCTCCTCTCCCCTAATCACTAACAACTCTACTCCATCCTTTAAACTCTTCTCTTCCAAATTGAATATCATCAATCCATTTTAAAACACTCTTTGTAAAATCTCCACATTCTCCTCCAACAACAGGAATCTTTATATTTTCACCTCTAAATTCAATATTATCAATTGGTGAAACAACTGCAGCAGTTCCTGAACCAAAAGCTTCAATTAATTTTCCTTTATCAGCTTTTTCTTTAACTTCATGAATAGTAAATTGTCTTTCACTAACAATCCATTCTTTATCATCTAATTTAGTTCTAGCTAATTCTAAAATAGAATCTCTTGTAACTCCTTCTAAAATGGTTCCATCTAAAGGTGCAGTTACCAATTCCTTCTTGCCATCTTCAGTTTCAAATACAAAGAAAACATTCATAGTTCCAACTTCTGTAACATAACCTTCTTCTCCAAATAACCATAAATTCTGTTGATGTCCTCTAGCAGCAGCTTTTCTTTGTGGTTTAATACATGGAGCATAATTAGCTCCTAATTTTCTATTACCACTACCACCGGGCCAAGCTCTAACGGCATCTTCAGTAGCTTCTAATGACACTGGTTTAAATCCTGTCTTATAATAAGGTCCTACTGGTGATGCAATAACATAAATTAATGCCTTATCTGGAGTACTAACACCAAGAGATGGTGTAGTTCCAATCATTGTAGGACGAAGATATAATGAATGTCCTGGTGCTTTTGGTACAAAATCACTTTCCAAGTGCACAAACTTTTCAATAGCTTTAGCTAATTGTTCTTCATCAAATTGAGGCATATCGATTCTATCAGCTGATTTATTCATTCTTTCCATGTTTTTATTGATTCTAAACACTCTAACATTACCTTCATCATCTTTGTAGGCTTTTAAACCTTCAAATAATGTGAAAGCGTAATGTAATACCACGGCAGATGGGTCTAATTCTAATTTATGGTAAGGATTAATAGTAGGAACTCCCCATCCGGATTCAGCCGACCATTCGATCTCTAACATATGATCGGTGAAAGATTTTCCGAAAGTTAATTGTTCGATAGGAAGCTTTTCCTTGGGAGTTGTGGTTTTGTTAATTACGAGTTTCGAAGCGTCTAAAGACATTTTACGAAAGGGAGTTTTAAAGAAAGAAAATGAACGAAGCATGAAAAGAAATGAAGAAAATGCGTGAGTCATCCGTCGGTAGCCGGGGGATGAGAAATGATGCACGTGATGTGTCGGGGTCCCAGGACCTGGATCCTAGGTCCCAGGACCTTTTGGGTTTGTACTTCATAACACAAACGTAATTGTCTAGTAATCTCGTAAGAGTCAACATAGAGTTTATACTAACACCTTCATTAGAAGGTTCTAGACATTTTACAAAAAGGTTCATAGAGATAGTGGAGGAGTTGTAGGGCCTAAAGGGTGTAAATGTGAAGTAACTTGATGTAATCCTGTAAATGTAATCCTGTAAATGTAATCCTGTAATGCTGTAAATGACTATATACACTATTAATGTTTTGGGTCTGGATCTGGGTCCTATTGAGGTCCGGGTCCTATTGAGGTCTGGGTCCTACTGAGACCCAGGTCCCATTGAGACCCAGGTCCTACTGAGACCCAGGTCCTACTGAGACCCAGGTCCTACTGAGACCCAGGTCCTACTGAGACCCAGGTCCTACTGAGACCCAGGTCCTACTGAGACCCAGGTCCTACTGCAACCCCGGCACAACATTCTCTACCACCATCCCGTTCAATATCAACTTCCCCTCTACCACCTTCAATGCCCCGTCCTCTCTCTCCGGGACCTCCTCGACCCAAAGTCTATCCTCTGGCCCCAATATCACCCCATTTATCCTTGTAATTCGAACCAATTTATCATCAGAAACTTCAGGTCCAATGGACCCGAGCACGTGATCGAGGTCCTCCTGTGTCACCACATTTCCATACGATTCTACACTCCCCAACGTCATAATTTCCAAACTTACCCGGAGATTATAGAACCATCGGATACTATAACCTCCACAAACTCGACTAACCAAGTTGGTTTTTATCGCCGCTTTGTCGCCAATAAACAAATCGTAGGAAATGGTGGTAGCCGGTACGGCGCACTGGAGCGAGCGTGGGTCGACCATAGCAAAAGTGTCGTAGAAGTCGCGGTCGAGTTCGACCGGCGCGTAGGGCGGAAGGTGTTGAGGCCGATGGAGGTAGTGTCGATACACAAAATCAAAGTCGTAAAAATGCGACATTTCGTAATAGGAGGAAATAGGGAGAATGCGGGGCGGAGTATGGACCCGTTCGCAGTGCGAGAGGAAAAAAGCATCGGTCGATGAATAGGTCGAGGTAACAGATTCCTCGACCGGAGCTGCCGCCGCTCCGGTCCTTGGCAACCACAAAACATGACCTTCGGTCGAAAAAACCCAACTTTTCCCCGCCAACGCATAATGTACCACGGCTTTATCCTCTTCATCAAATAATAAATATAAATACTTTAAACTTTCACTCAATACAAATGACTCCATACGGTCCTGGGGCTCGCCCGAGCGTACGTCCTGGACCCCGCGAAATCCGCACGGAGCGCGGTACACTTCGCGGTAGAGCCGTACCATATGAGCACCAATATGGACCAACATGGGGTCGCGCGTGGCCCGGTACAAATAATACGTACTTTCAATGAACTCAGGTCGAAGCGGGTACCATTCTAAGCCCACGGCGTAATCTTTGGTCGGAATGTGGCCCCGGCCAATCAAGAAATTCCATCGTTCTGGAATGGCGTCGAAGTATTGAATGAGTTTCCAGTACACCATATGGGACCGGATGGCGTCAGAGACTCGGCCCGCGAGGACCTGGACTCCGGCCCAAAACGCGCCTAACAGATCGATCCACACCGTGGCGTCTAGGCCATCGTTGGTATTAATATTAGCAAATATTGCCGCCGTGGCCCCGTGGGCGCTACCACTGCCTCCGCCTACAGTCTTCATCAGATGGGTCAGAAGTGCCCGGTAAGAATCAGTAAATACCCGCCACATGGCGGCGTCGTCCAACACAATAGCCGCCTTGGCCGCGTACTCGTAGAACGAGTCGACCGACGCGCCCACGCCGGTGATGGCGTCCTTCCACATGGCGGCCCCGCGCCCGGCGGGGGAAATTGTCATTGGCACGAGATCTAGGTCCAGCCGCTGTTGCCACACAGTCCAGAACGCGCGTTGGGCGTAGTGTTCGTACGACGCGTTGCCGGTGAGTCGTGACAAGAGAGTAAGTTCTAGCACCGGTGTCGCCGCCCCCAGAGTACAAGTCTCGCCCTGGAGATGGTACGGTACTCCCATAACACCGCGGGCCAAGTTTATTCGTGGTACCGGGATCCCGGTAGTGGTTTTAAATGCCGGCAAAAGCCGCGACCCAAGGTCCTCGGCCAAATCAAGAAGAAACGTCCCGCCGCGGGCCCGGTACCGTTCCATGACCGCGCAGTATTCTGGCGGCACCCGCGCCGCGTCTACGTCCGTAAGCAATAAATGTGTCGATAAAAGGCTCCCCACTGACCTAATCGTCATCTCAAACACCTGTACCACGGTATCCTGGTGGAAAAACGTCGCGCGCTCGCGGTACACGTAGTCAAGGGCGTCGACCAATTCGTCCCATTGTTCCATGACAATCAACGTGTCCAAAGTATCAATTAATGTCAGTGATACGTTCCCCATGGCATCATTTCGTACGATATTGGCGGCGTCGGCGAAGTCCGGGCCGTACGGCTGGCACGAGAGTGGAAGTACTTCGTCTCCTGGGAACCCGTGGTTTTTGTACGACATCCATCCGTGTACAAAAAGCGTTTGTGTTTGATTTCGGAGATTATGGATATGGGAAGTTGTATAAGAGGGGAAAGTGGGGGAGGAGGATGTCCCCACGAAATAGGAAATGAAAAGTATAAGAAGAATCATGTTTGTGGTTCTTGAACAAAGTGAGAGAAACTCTCTGCGTTTGTGGATTTTATGTATTTGTGGATTTCGTGTATTTGTGGAGAGTTCACAAAAGAAAAAAAAATTTTCAGAGTTTCTCTAAAGGAATGAATTTGGGTCTATAATTTGTAGACTTATAGAAGGGTTATGTACTATATTGTTATTTATTGTTCTTGTATTTATAATGTATTTATGATGTATTTATGATTGTAATTGTTGGACTTGGGACTTGGGACCTAGGTCCCAGGACCTAGAGTTCCAGGATTTGGACCCGCGAAAGGAAAAGGACCTGAGTCCTGGGACCTAGGATCTGGGTCCTGGGACCTAGAGTTCCAAAACCTGGACCTGCGAAAGCACCTGGACCTAGGTCCTAGGACCTAGTACTTGGTGTATGGTATCTCTATCTTCTCTTTAGTCCTTGAACAAAAGGAACTCGTTCAAGAAACTACCTCAAGACTTACCGCCCAAATATCCTATTCACTTGTGTCAACACCTTCCCACTACCAAACCATAACGTCACCAATACCAACACCAAATTATTCACCACCAATAATATCCCATTCATCATAAATCTTGGTGCAAATATCTTCCACACCATTAAATGCCGTCTAAAATACGCCGTAAACATAAAACTACTAAGACTTATAACCGTTTGATACGTCATTACTGATGTTATCACCGTAATCACTTGGGATAATACCGTAATTGGTTTATTACTAGGAGGAATCTTCCACAAAGTAATCAATGGAACACAAAGACATACCAATATAAATGGACCTAAAGTATTTAATAGAATGTTTAAATGAGTAAATGGGAACATAATAGTATCACCAGTCATAAATCCAACTTCCCATTGAATTGAAGGAATTGTTGCTTGATGTCCCGTAGCGAAAAAATGTTGATATCCCATTAACAAAAACATTATAGGACCAATGATATTCCGACGTAATTCAAGAGTATTGACAAGTTCTACCACCAGAAGGATTTGTACCAAGAGTCCAGCAAGACAAATTGCCGCCATTGGTTTGGATACACACATGATTGCACCGGCGAAGTTTATGACGAGGAGGAAATAGGCGGAGCCGTAGACGTTAGAGTGGCCTAAGATCCGGGCTCGAGGTGGTGAAGGTGTTGGACCTGGGTCTTGGGGTCTTGGGTCTTGGGGTCTTGGGTCCTGAGGTCCTAGGTCCTGGGACCCTGAGTCCTGGGACCCCAGGTCCTTTTCGGGTCTAGGTCCTAAGGCCCCAGGTCCTGAGGATCCAGGTCCCGCCCCTATATCAATACTCACACACAATGGACCCCGGGACCAACTATAATTCGCCAACACCAACGTTACCACCATCACCACCCTCGCTATGGCCAACTTCATGGACTTCACCACGTCCCCTGTGAACCAAAACCGAGTTTCTACCGTCATATCGTGGGATTCCAAGTACTCAAATGACCAATAAAATGCATTTAATAGAAGTACAAACTTAAGTCCCGACCCAATCCAAAGCGGGGCCGCCGAATGATAACTATCGGAGAGACTATAGAACCCTTTTAGTACCAATGGCAACATAAACGCCACGGCGTGGAGCAATACCACGGACCACCACGAGGTCTCGAACGTAGGGCGGCAGTAGCCGCCCTGTTCTTCGCGGCAGAGGTTGACGGCAGAAACAAGGCGGGACACGACGACCAAAGTGGCGGCGTGAGCTAGGCCGAGCAATCGTTCGGGACGAGGGATTCCCGCGGTAAATGTCACGGCGACGGCGGCACAAGCACCAAAAGTGGCCACAAATAATTGTACCATTTTGTCCTCCCAAATCACAAACGAATTGGAAGCAAATATCGCCATGTGCATTAACACAAACAGAAGTCCCATAAATGACCACCAACTAAAATTATAACCAAAATAATCCATGACCTGGTGGCCCAACCAGGCGACGCTAAACCGGTCCATGAGCGGGGCCCAGAAACCAACAATCATACCGCAAGCTACGCCGATGCTGACGCAATCGCGGAGCGAAAATGAGTCGGGAACTAGTACCACGTACACAGACACACTCAATACTACGCCGAGTAACGCCATTGCTACCACGGAACCAATGAATTCAAACGACATTGTCGACACCCTGACGGAAGGTATGGACCTAGAATAAGCCAACATGAACAAAAACGAGGCCCCAAGGACTCCAAGTCCAATAGCAATGAAACCTAGGTCGAAGCGCGCCCAGAGCCCCTTACAATGGTCTAACGATGCCGCCTGGTACCGGCGCGCGTCTTCTACGAGCTGGGCGTAGAATTTCTTCTTGGTGCCGACGTGGTGGTAATTGTCGCAGTAATGTTGGTACTGGAGATTAAGTCCCGGGCAGTCCAGTAATGCCGTGGACGTATGACGGAACCGATTGATTTGTTGTACCGTCTTAAAAGCAGCTAAATTAAACAGTTTTTCATCAAATACTTCATCAATAGGGAATCCTAAATTATTGTGTGGAATGGGGAGTCCCATGAGTAGACTGAGAGTTGGTACCAAGTCGACCTGGTTTACGGCGCGATAATTAGCTCCACGGTGCGAAATATCATAGTGTTCGCGCGATCTCGGCCTAAAGTTACCAGATTTCAAGTACATAAACAACGCCGACGTCACTTCATCAGGCGAATCACCGCCATGATTCCCGGTAGAATCCATTCCATGGTCTCCCATTACCACCAAAAGAGTTTTATCATCAATTTTATCAGCAATAGCAGCAATTTCATCATTCATCTGGCGAAGTTTGTGCCGCATCGTGGGATGATTAGGTCCATACCGGTGCCCTACGTGGTCCACTCCGAGGAAATGTCCCACGAGCACGTCCCATTGGCGCGAGTTCTCTAGTAACGGATGTAAATGTCGCAAAACCCCATTATCCACCGTATCAATGTCCCACACATTCAACAGAGGATAAGGGAAATTTAGGTCGGGATGGATGTATTTATTGAACAACGCCTGCCACGTATCGTCCCCCATAAATCCCACGGTTTTATTGTGGTTATAAAGTTGTAAAACCCAATTATCTTCATCAATGTCGTCGGCATTAAAATTAGACCCGGCGTCAATAAATGTCGGGAGCGACCCCGTAGTGAGGCCCTTGAGCCGTTGCATGGTCGTGGTAGGCGGGTCGGCCATAAACTTCCAAAGCCCCGCCTGGCGCGGGCGGTCGTGCGCGAGCTGGTGCAATATCGGGAGACCATTGTGGTAATACTCATTGGATTCCGGTACCGGGATGGTAAAATCAAACCGGAGCGCGTCTACCACCACGATTACCGCCTTTTCTACCGCGGGCGGCCCCATACACGGCGAAATGTCGTCACCACACCGGGAAATTGTTCCCGGCACTTGTCGCGACAATAAAAAGCCCTTACAAAAGAAGAAAATGCCAATACCTTGAAGAAGGCCAAAGAATAATAATACCACCATGTAACCAAAAAAGGTTATCCGGAGCCGATGATGTCGCACCCGGGTCCGGGTTTGTTGTTGGTGTTCGACATGTTTTCGGAGGATAATCTTGGAAGATTCCTCAGGAGGTTGGGAAATGTCTAATGGGTCCATGAGAAGATGAAGAGGAATTGCGCGTTGAGGGAGGGAAATAGGGAAGTGCGACATTTAGGACCTTGGAGGTCTGGCCCGAGGTCCTGGGTCCTGGGTCCTGGGTCTTGGGTCCTGGGTCTTGGGTCTTGGGTCCTGGGTCTTGGGTCTTGGGTCCTATGTCCTAGGTCCTGGGTCCTATGTCCTAGGTCCTGGGTCCTATGTCCTGGGTCCTTTAGGATCCGGCATGAGGTCCTTTTTTTTAGATCCTACGTCCTTGGGTCCTGGGTCCTGGCTCCTCGTCCCTTGTCCCAAATCCTGTCTACTCTTATATATTCAAACCTATCTCCTAGGCCTTTATACTATACAATTGGTCCTATACCTACACTCATCCTCGTCCCTACACTATATGACTCAAAAAATTCTCCTCAAACTCCTCTCCTTGCATCTCTTCATCTCCCTGAAAGTTTATCAACTCATTCATATCATCAACAATCCCCTCTCTTTCTTGTTCCGGATCGAAAAATTCATTCATATCATCCTGTATTATAGGTCCTTCATGTTCATCATTATTAAATTCAAGAAATGGCATGTCGTCATGGTTATCAAGAAATGGCCCGACATTTTCTGGTTTCTGGTCTCCATCTCCATCTCCATTTCCTTCTTTCTCTCCTTCTCCTTCTCCATTTCCTTCTCCTTTATCTTCTTGTCCTATTCTATTTATCAACGAATCAATCAGTTTCGGATTATACCCTGGTGGTGCCAGCTCAACCTTAACCAGAAATTTACTTGTCGGCACCGAAAATTGGTTATATTTCTGTACCAACGACATTTTCTTATTAAATTTCTCTTGATACTCTTGTAAACATTTGTTATACTCTTGTTCTAATTTATCTAATGATTGAGAATCATATACATTATTAGAAAGTTTAGATAATTCTTCCATTTTTTGAGCCTGGAATCGATATTCTTCACCAAAATCAACTTCGGCCGGTTTCTTCAACTCAGAAACTTCTTCCTGTAACTTTTCACTCTTTAACTTCATAAAGTCATTGTCACCAAAATAAATGTCGCTAGGCTTGAGCTGGTGGTAAAATGTCGTCTTCTCTTCCGGTGTCATTCCTGCTGTTTGTTTCTGTAAATATGTTGGAAAAGACGATGGAGGAATGATTTTAGAACTATGGAAGTACTTGGACGTGACATTTTCAAGAAGTTCTTGGTTCATTATGATTCTATTCAATCCATCCGCTCGGTAAGAAATAATGTCTCCTTCATCATGAACATTATTTGTAGGTTCTTCTTTTTTAGGAACTTTTGGTTTGTGGAACTCTGGAATCGCTGAAACTGATGAATGGGTGTTTGTAGTATTACTAACGGAAGGAACTTTCCGTCTTCTAGGTCTTCCTGGATGAGCCATAAGTGAATGTTGTTTAGAAGGAGAGTGCGACTTTGAGATATTGATATTTATTGGGGACCGCGACATTTTGCGACATTTACAAAAACAAGAGAAGTTTACAAAAACAAGAGAAGTTTACAAAAACAAGAGAAGTTTACAAAATCAAAACTAAAGAATTTCACAAAGAGAAGAAGTTCACAAAATCAAAAATCATAATCTCTCAAGTTAAAGTGTCATATTACAATCATATATACACGAAACAAAAGCCAAATGAAGAATAAAGGATCTAAAGATCAAATTAAGAATTAAAAAAAAAAAAGTCTCTTCTTTAAAGTCTCTTCTCCTCTCCTCTCCTCTCCTCTCTCTCACAAATCAAATCTTCCATTAATAAACTCTTCATCTTCACCACCATCTATATCCATCTCATCTTCTTCCTCTATTTGATCATCATCTATAACATCTTCATCCGGTGGTAAATTAGGATCCCCAGGTATAAATGATCCCGGGTTTTTAAACGTATTATGCCGATGGGATTTACCTAAATGGTCTTCAATAGCTGAAGAATCAACATAAGTAAACCCTTTGAAATTGGCTTGCATTCCTGGAGAAAGAGGTGTTGATGCCAATTCCATTTGTTTTTTCAACAGTGAAGTGGATTCATTAGTAAATTCAGGATCAAAATTCGAAGTATCTGATTCTGAACTTATATGAGGTTTAAAAGGAGGAGGAATTGATTTTGTCTTTAATAAATCCCAATCAACATCTTGGAAAAATGGATGAGCTTTTAATTCTCGAGCATCATTTAATGAACCTAATCTATGTTTAGGGTTTCTATTAAGTAATCCTTTAACAAAAGATCTTCCTTCAGTACTTAAAATTTCTTTGGGGAATCGAACTTTACCAAAGGCAATGTTTTTATACATTTGTTGGGTATTTTCAGCATAAAATGGTGACCATCCACAACACATTTCAAATATAAGAACACCTAATGACCAAAAATCAACCATTTTAGTGTATCCAGATTCATCCAATAATACTTCTGGAGCTAAATATTCTGTAGTACCACAGAAAGTATTGGTGGTTCCATCATTATTTAAATTGGCCTTAGATAATCCAAAATCACATAATACTATATGACCATTGGCATCAAGAAGAATATTTTCTGGTTTTAAATCCCGATAAACAATATCATTATCATGTAAATGTTCCAATGCTAATACTAATTCTGCAATATAAAATTTAGCTCGATCTTCCAGAAATCTTCCTTCTTTTTGTAAATGCCAAAATAATTCTCCTCCTGACATATAATCAGTGACTAAATATAAATCACTTGGAGTTTGAAATGAAAATTTAAGTCCAACTATAAATGCTGATTGAGCTGCTGATGTTCTAACAAGAATATTTCTTTCTCCTATAGTATGAGCGATTTCCTTCTTTTTAATAATGACTTTTTTACTCAATACTTTCATGGCATAAATCCGATTATTATCGGAATTTCTAACTTGATAAACTTTACCAAAAGTTCCTTTACCTAAAAGTCTTAATATTTCAAAATCTTCAGGTCCATAAGTCTTTTTAATCATATTAGTATATTCCCATTTGATTTTAATACTTCCTCTAACCCTTTCTCCAACCACACGTGCAGCTAAATTGAACCAATTGGTATTATTTTGTTCCAAAGGTTGGATTCTTACATGGCCCAAAAAGGAATCATCAGTAGCAGCATCATATACAGAAACATCTAATTCTGATTTATTCCCCACCACATCAAAAATGGCTTCATGATTCCATATAGGATTAGAGGTTCCAATGTTATAGTCTCTCATGCTTAAATGATGGGATGATGATTGCCGTTGATATAAATGAGGTCTTCTTTGTTCATTATGTGGACGATTAGGAGTCTTGAAATTATTACCAGAAGTAGAATAACTCCCAGGAGCATTGGTAACAAATTCAGAACTTTCAAATGTACACACAGCATAAGGTTGAGAATTGGAAGAATGAATTAATAAATCACTGGCTTCAATAATAGTGACTTTTAACTTTCCTCGAGGTTGTGAATTAGATTGGGAATTCAAATTTTGTCCCGTTTCATCTGTAGTAATGATAATTGGACCTCCTAAAGGTTTTGCTGTGGAAAAAGCATTAGAAGAAGATCCTTCTCCCTGACCAGAAATGTCTTCTCCCTGACCAGAAATATCTTCTCTAGACCCGGATATTTGCTCTGATAATGATCTTGTAGGCTCAAGACTTTGATCTTCAGGAACTTGATTCTTAAATCTTTGACTAACATCCCGATCAGTGTTTAATGTGGTTCCATAAGCCATGGAATTACTAGCAATAGCTGTTGTAGGAGTAGCACTATGTAATGTTTTGGGTAAAATCTTTTGTTGATGGGATTCATCAGAATCATCTTTTTTGAAGCCGCTAAAGCCGAATATGGATTTGGTGAAGTCAGGCATTGCAATAAAAGGAGGGGGGTAATCAGTAAATCAAATATATAAATACAATTTATAGTCTCTATAAGGGTCCCTATTGTCTATAAAAAGGATGACTTGGAATAAATTAACAATGTAGAAATAAAATGTTGTCTATAATTTGTCACGAGTTAACAAAACACAAACACAAATAAAACAGTTATTAAAAGGTTTTTGAAATGGATAATTATATGGGAATATGGGATTTGTTATGAAAATTTTTAAGGAGTGGAGCTGAGATTCAAGGATTCTCAGCAAATACCTAAGGAAATTCTTGGGGGAAAAAGGGGTATGGTGGTTTTTAGATGTCTATTGCAATGAATATTTGGTAATATTAATAGTATAAGTACAGAAACCCGGCTTATACCCAGTGATTATGGTATGCAATTGATGAGATATTATTGGTTTAATTTAAAAATCGATAAGCGATTGAGGGTCGTGGGCGGGCTAAAACGGAGGTTATGAAATCGGGGACTGCAGATAAGTTGTTTGTCTTAGGTAGTTATAGGAGGATGGAGAAGAGGGAAGGGAGGGGGAAATAGAGAAAAAAATGTGTTGTAGTGTTTTTGTGGATTAAGCACTTACAGAAAGTCTCTCTGTGACCATTTACACTTAAACTCCCCTCCATATCAAACACCCTTCATTTGAAGATTGCAGCCATTATTATAATATATACAGGAGAGAAGGAGATCCTCCTGCACACAGACCACCAACCCTCAATCGTCGCACATTCTTCTGTAAACGATATTGAAAACTTTTCATTACTTCATGAATTACATCTCCATCAGAGGCTTTAGTCAAAGCACTAATTGTCTTAATAAGTTGTTCAAGATCACTCGGTACACTAAACCAGTTGACAAGACAGTTTACAAAGCCGGGGATCACGTGAAAGGAGTCAAAATTCCTTTCATCAAGAAACAGTATCCTGAATACGACTATGAAACCAGGTTCTTTAAAAGACAAAACCGGGGGTTATATGGAGGAGCACAAATCACCAGCAGTCACACGTGTTCCGAAAGTGGAAATAAGAACTTAAGAACTCATAAACCCAATATTGTTAGAACCAAATTATGGTCAGAAACCTTGAATAAATTGATCCAATTAAGAGTTAGTACTAAAGTGTTAAGGACTATCACTAAAGAAGGTGGTTTAGATAATTATTTGTTAAAGGATAAACCGGCTAGAGTGAAAACCATCGGACTTACTGGTTGGAGATTAAAGTATGATATATTAAAGACTCATGACCTTAAACAATTGAAACAACATGATAATCAACAAGTTTTCCATATAGACAAATCAGGAAGAAAATTCATTGTA
This sequence comes from Yamadazyma triangularis, assembly GCA_030573955.1. Classification (NCBI taxonomy): domain Eukaryota; kingdom Fungi; phylum Ascomycota; class Pichiomycetes; order Serinales; family Debaryomycetaceae; genus Yamadazyma; species Yamadazyma triangularis. The sequence continues at coordinate 32,543 of JAJMEC010000062.1, read as the reverse complement.
GGAAAAAACAAATTGATTAAGGATTTGTTTCCTTTAGTACAAAGAGATAGTTATTATCCAATAACCTATAAACAGTTTTTAGCTAATCATACGTGGTTAACCTTTGATGAGGTTATTGAGAAACTTGAAGGTTATGGATATGATTTTCAACAGGCATGTATATAGTATAGTTATGGTTGAATAGATAACGAATGATAGATAGAGGGAGTAGGGGAGATGTAGAGATGTAGAGATGATACTATTGGACTGTTGTGTTGTCTGCAGTATTGTAACTGTGTGTCGTCCTTCGTCCTGCATATAGTAAGGACATTGTGGTTAAAAACAGTCACACTGCCACGTGACGCGCACTTGCCCTTTGTGGAACTATTTCTCCCGTCAGGTGCACATTTTCTTTCTCATTTTCTGTTCTCAATAAAAAATTTTCAATCCTACAACTATATACTATTCTTAAAAATGGTCAAGTCAGGTATGTAAGAAAGAGTAAAGAAAAGAGTGTTAAAGAGGGAATGAGAAGAGAATAGAAGAGAAGAGAGAAGAAAGTATTTAAAAGATTGAGATGATGGAGATGATGAATAATAATTAATATTAGAGATGAGATGAATGTGAATGAAAGAATGTTGAATGAAAAGAGTGTTGAATGAATGAAAAGGAATATTAAATGAATATGAAAAGGAATGTTAAATGATCAGAAATGTTGAATGAATATGAAAAGAACTTTAAATGAACTGTTAATGTTTTAATAATGTTTATTCCTTTTAAGTGTATTGTGACCTTCCTTTCTTCCCATCTTCACACCCCCAACTCATACCACAAACTCCACACCACAAACTCCACACCACAAACTCCACACCACAAACTCTATACTAACATAATTTTAGGAATCGCCACTGGTTTAAACAAAGGTCATAAAGTCACCCCAAAGGACGTCAAACCAAAAATCTCCTACAGAAAAGGTGCCTTATCTAAAAGAACTGACTTTGTCAGATCCATCGCTAAAGAAGTTAGTGGTTTAGCTCCATATGAAAGAAGATTAATCGAATTGATCAGAAACGCTGGTGAAAAGAGAGCTAAGAAATTGGCTAAAAAGAGATTAGGTACTCACCAAAGAGCTGTCAAGAAAGTTGATGATATGAACAAATTCATTGCTGAATCTAGAAGACATTAAACCTTGTATATTCAATAATCGTCTAATACATAATAGTGAGAGTAGATTGTAGAGTAATATTACAATGTTGCTGTTGCTGTAGCGTTACTGTAACGTTACTGTTACTGTAACGTTACTGTTACTGTACCGTTACTGTTCTCTTAATTCGCATCATCATCTCTTTGTTATATAAAGATGTTCCCCTTAAAAATGTTCCCTAAGATGTTCCCTAAGAAATTCCCCTTTAAAATATCTCTGTGTAAAATCCCTTCCAGATGTCTTCAAACACAAATCCAACCACCATCCCATTTCACAAAAGGAGCTAAAGTGCCTCCGAGTTACGATGAAATAACCGTTTCTGATCATCAACAACCACCACCAACTACACCTCCTTCACCTAAAAATGATAGATCATTACGAGAATTAACCCTTCTTGTGGCAATGTTCACTTTGGGTTATATTGCTGTGGATAATTATGTAAACCGAATGAAACTAGAGAAACTTAATTCCGAAACTACAGCAATTAACCTTAAAACCCTTCAAGTCCAACAAGCTAACTTCTTACAAGCCCGGAAAAAGAAAGACCTTCAAATGCTACAAGAACGTAAAGATAATCAAAAGAGAAACTTCAAAATGGCACTTCATGTGGCGTTTTTAAGACATCAATTGATCCAATTGGGACATGATCCTATTGCTATAGATAAAGTCATTAATGAGTATGAAAAGTCGGTTAAAATTGATAATTCTCTTAAGAATGTTACTGGACAGTCTTTATGGATAAATGATGATTCCGAACTTAAGAATTATTTACCTGATGTTCATGATTATGATAAAAAGGATTCCCTGTAAATATATAAAGTCTTTGAGCAAGGCGAAGAGCAAAGCTCTTCAAAGTGAAGAGACTTTCTGATTAGACAAACACAAAAGATAACCATAGATGAAAGAGTTAAGGAGCAGTGAAGGTGTTGTGAAGGTGTTGTGAAAGTGTTGTGAAGGTGTGAAAGAGTACTTTATACTTGTGACAGACTACATTATACTTGTGACAGACTACATTATACTTGTGACAGACTACATTATACTTGTTAACAGTATATTATAATACTTTAGAATACTTAAAGAGTGCTTAAAGAATACTTAAAGAGTACTTAAAGAGTACTTAAAGAATAATTTAGAGTACTTTAGACCTGTTACAGACTCCTCTACAGCAATTTATAGTTGTAAAAGAAACCTTTATAGTACCAAAAACTTATTAAACACTAATTCTTACACTTTGTATTACTACCCTTGTCACAGTATATTACTTTAGTACTTACAGTACTTCAGTACTTCAGTACTTCCCATACTCCCATACTCCCATACTCCCATACTTAAAGTACTGAACCATAGAAGTTACCCGGACTCCGCTCGCTATATAGGGGAAAATTTTTCACTCCCATTAACCTCATACAATGTCTTTTTATTAGGCGCCCATTAGAGTCACGGTTTATGCTTTTTCCTATGTATATTCATTAGTCTTCGGGCTATGTCGTGCTCGGGTAAGCCTTAGATTAACTGGTTTGTCCGGCCCAAGCGTCGTGTTAATCTTATGGTTAACTATGCGGTTCTAAATCAACATTTATTTCTCTTATACACATTATGACAGTTTTTTACTTTGGACTGTTTCATCATTTGCTTCTTCTAATCCTCGTTGTCTTAACTTAAGCTGTAACAAATTATATTTGGGACAACAAGTTGTTTGTTCAGGTCCATTTTCTTCATAATACTTCTTACAACATAAGTAGAGCTTGTCAATGAACTTTGTACACTTTTCTTCGTTATATCTTGTTCTTTCAAGACAACTTTGGATATTACAGGCTTCAGGTTTGCAAGGATCTGTCATTGTGGGAAAAGAAAAAAAAAGGTAATGGAAAAAGAATGAAAAGGAATGAAAAGGTATTAAAAGGAATTCCTGACACTTCGGATTTTTTTTATTGCTATGCGAATTAATGATGCTTCTATGAATCTACAATCGATTTATCCAAATCCGTATGGTAATCATCTTCATCGTATTCACTTGGTTCATAGATAACCAAAGGAATAAACTCTTCTCTGGTTTTAGATAATCGACTGTTTTTAACTTTGTAGATGTAAAAACTAGCACATCCACTGAACACACATACCAAAATGGCTATTAACCCCCATCTTGATAAATGCCATCTTAAACTTTCAATTTCTGATCTCAGTGCACTATTCAATTCTGTAGATATTTTGTGATTGGTTTCTTGAATAGTAAGCATGATTTTCTTCAGGAGTAAAGTATTTTCTTGTTTTTGGTCATTGATGGTAACTTCATTATTGTTTTTCAATTGCAAAAAATCATTATTTAACTCATCGGAAATAATGTTGAAGTCTCGCTCCAAAATGTTGATTAAGTTAATTAATTCATTGATATGAGCTTCTCGAGATCTCGTTATATCTACTCGAAGTTCTTGTTGAGCACTTTCAAATAAGTACTGTTCATTTTCAAGTTCGTACAAATGGGAGTATTTTGTGGTTAATTTGGTTAATTTGGTGTTTAATTGAACAATTAAAAGGTTTATTATCTCTGAAGCTTGTTCTGACGTGAACCCTGCTTCCTGAAGCCGTTTAAATACATCATAAGTATCCATATATGGGTCGACATTTTCAAAGATTGTTGTCAAGTATTCATCTTCTGGCTCTCCTAGTTCCTCTGGTTGTTCTGTTTGGTGTTGTTCTTGGCTCTGTTCTGGTGGATTCGGGCTTTCATCAGTTGAATCCTGTTGTTGTTTATCCAAGAGATTCGCCTGTTCTTGAATGGTTTCTGAAATTGACGTAGGACTTGTCGGTATGTCATTTGTCTTCTTTATACGCTTAGCCGGTTCTTTCTTGGGCTCATTTTTATTAGTACTTTCACTCTTTTTACTGGTCTTTTTCGGCTTAAAATCCTGATATAATCCATAGCTAGATCCCAAGAATCTTTTCTGGAGTACTCTAGCACTTCCTGCTCTAGGAATTATCCCCTGTTTGAATGCAAACCTGATCATTTTAGCAAAGTCCACAGCAAATATAAACACAAAAATCTAGTTACGCACTTTGATTTGAGTAGGTGAGAAAACCAGTGATGAAAGCTTTAAACCCAAAAGAACTCTCATCACGACTCAAATATGTCACTTTGTTGGAGCAAGAAACATAACCTAGTAACTGGAAGTAGTCAAATTCAGGAATAATAGTCAAATCTGTGGTTTGAGGAAGTTCTTGTGGTATTTTTTTATCCACAAAATTGACAGTAAATTGTCTATCATTGACTTCATCAAACCATTCATCATTAGTAAAGACTTGATTTAAGTTGATGGTACAACTCGATTGACTATTGTGATGGGAAAATGTAATCTTTGGCGGCTTGTTGACCCAGTGTTTTTCATTTTTACTACACTTTAATTGAGTATTGAACTCATCCAACACACATTCTGTCATGATATTGAAGAACTCCTGGTGATTATTGCACACCCATAACACTCCCTGAGGTTCATAGAGGTTTATGAACTCAATTTCTGATATCAAACAGCTCCAAATAATAGCTCTGCTCATACTACTTAGTAATCTGAGTTTCTCAGCTGCTAGAAATACTCTTTGTCTGGTGAAATATTCATTTCTAAGACTCACTGCATTGGACACGGCTCTATTACTAGGAACAACAAGCTTCTTATTACCATCTAAGTACGGCTTGGGGATTTGAGGAGGAACAGAAACCGTATTCTCCTTAATGTGGTAAATTACACTTATACTCTTAGGAATCGTTCTTGGAGTATATTCCAATAAATGATCCAAACCATCAATATCATTGATCCATCTAAGTTTGATTACTTTAATCATCAGAACATCTCCTCTTAAGTTAAATGATCTAATAATCAACTTACCTTCATTAACCATTCTCTCTACCAGTAACCATAACCCAACAATGTTCATGACCATAACAAAGACCATTCTAAACAAATGAATTCTAAGAATATCCAAGGTTCCAAAATCATTCTGAAAGTCAATTGCATTGGCAAATGATTCAATCAGAGCGAATCCCAATGAAGAAAAGTTAAAGTCTCTAATCATATTAGGAGAAGTAGAAGAAGAAGGAGAAACAAAAGAATCAATAACGGGAGTTTCAGAAGCAATAGTAAGGTTTTCTGATGATTTTGACGTCATTTTCGTTGTGTTTTCTTGCATTATTAAGAAAAAAAAGAATGATGTTTAGGAATAAAAAAGGAGTATTCTGTATCACATTATTCATAATGCTGCAAAAACTATATAAAAACAAAAATAATGAAGGGAGCGAGGTTCGAACTCGCGCGGACAACCGTCCAACAGATCTTAAGTCTGCCGCCTTAGACCACTCGGCCATCCCTCCGATTCTCGATGTTTTTTGTTTTAAAAGTGGTTAACCGATGAAGAACTAGCCAGGAAATCACGGTTTTACTCTATATATTTATACTAAATTTACCAGAACCTTCCCTATATCCCCAATTGTTAAGTATATAATAAATACTTATTTATATCGGGTATTTTATTGGCTTAAAAGACGTAACCATTGGTGGTCATGGGTGGTCATGAACATATTTCGCAACTTCTCAAAACTGTGTAGTATGAGGATATAGTGATATTGATACCTAATAGGTAAGAGAAAAATAATCCAAAAAGGAGAAAAAATCAACTAAGACAAGACTTAAAGTAGTAGAGAAGTTTAATGGAAAAAAATTCAAAGAATCCTATATAAAATCAAGGAGTAAAGGTTCAATTCGGATTAATTTGCAACCATTAGTAGTAGGTTACAAGAAAAGGTTACAAGGAAAGGTTTACAAGAAAAGGTTTACAAGAAAAGGTCACAGGGAAGAAATAAAGAATTTATAATAGATCTTATAATAGATCTTATAAGAGATGTTTCTAAAGAAGCTCTTCTTTTAACGTTAAAAGAAGTATAAAGGAAAGTAATTGTGGATATAGAGATGTAGAAATCATTGAGAATGTCTATAATCTCAATCTATTTTGGCTTTGACAATATTATTAGTTCAATGTTCTACTCATAAGTATTTATATTAAGCTACTTATTAGTTACCTTTTAGCTACCTTTTAGCTACTTTTTAGCTACTTTTACTACCCCTAAACTCCATTCCTCGCTTGCTTGTCAACAGTTACAACGGATTCCTCGCCAGATAATTCAACTCGTTGACGTTTAACACTCCTTCCATCAGGCCGGTCTTTACGTCCACTTGTTCTATCCCCAGACAAACTTTGATTCCCACTCGTTAAGCTTAAATGAATAAGTTTATCAATCTTTTCATTTTGGTTCTTCATATGTTCCCTTATTTGAGCCATGTTTTCCTTTAGTTCTCTGTTCTCCCTTGATATTCTATCATTCAGCTTTCGAAGCTCATTTTCATAAAAATTCCTCTGTTCTTCAGCAATCTCTATTTGACTCTCCATCATCTTGTTTATCTTGTGTGAAATCTCTGGAGTTATTGCTTCAATAACAGAATCTGGATCATTAAGCACCTCTTTGAACTTACTGGCTTCATTTCCCTTCTTAATTTCTTTTTCAAATTCCATAAAACTAGGTTTACTACATATTTCATGTTTGGCAAAAGCACTTTCAGGTGCTAAGTCTTTGAGATACACCAAATCTTGAAGAATAACATTTCTAAAGCTCCTAAGCATCTTGAAAAACTGCCCTGCTGTTTTATCAGATAACTTTCTATCCAGAGGTTGCTCTATTTCATTATATTTGGCTTCAATATCCTCTAACCAAGGAAATATCATCAGTGAAAGCTCTTTTGGTGGTTCAAAACGGCTTCTATATAAAAAGTATTTTTCATCTTTCTTAAAGTAAGCCGAATGATGGATAAATTCAAAGGGAAGTCCTATTAAATAGTGATTATTCAACACCCCAGAAGCCCAATGACCAGCTTTTTCTATTTGATTTACTGATACATTACCTGCATCAGCCAAATTTGACTGGTTCTTTCTACCTAAATGGGTCTTTTTATTGATGGGGAACCCTAATTCTTCAATACATTCACTAGCTATTCTAAGCTCGTGTTGGGAACTAATACTTTTTCTTCCATCGGTGCTTTTGTTGTAAAGAACTTTGACTTTATACCAGTCTTTTTTATCTAAAAAGTTGGGGAAAGCATGCATTTTGTTTTTAAAAGGCCCAGCTTCAAGATCAAACCGAAACCATAAGGAAAGAGCAAATGCAGAAACTAAACATAATTCTTGTGATTTACTTCGAGTGACTCCTGCTACCCGTACTGGAGAATCACCCTTCATTGATTTCTCTTTAACTACACCAAACTGTAATATAGGCATAGTTCCAAAAGTGGTCTCAATATCAGCAAATGAAGCATCCGATATCTCCAATTCTCGTTTGTTATCACCTCTAAATAATAACATGTGACCCATTAACATTTCCAAAATCGTGTTAATGGCGTTATTAGCCACGGTCACATTATCAGAGCCAGTTTTGTTATACTGGGTGATCATTAATCTTGAAATATCACTTTTGCTGTAAGTAGATTTAACCACATTCAATGATATCTTATCCAACATAATATTTCTATTATTACTATTATGGTCATGAAGCACTTGTTTCACTTTATCATTAACATCACAAAAGTTGTGAATTGTCAGTGGATAGTCATTGATGCCTTCGACTTTAATCTTGTACTGACGAATGACTTGATGTAACTTAGACAAAGCTGCTTTAAAGACTGTGATTGTTGCAGTCATTGACTCCTCATTTCTAATCCTGTATTCTTTCTTCCACGTACTTTGCCATTAATTCTCCATCAACAACAATATTAGTGACATTTTCTTTAGCTAAAAACAGAACGTAGTACGCCATTTGAGAAGCATAGTTCTTCAATGTTTTCTTCAGAAGTATCGAAGTCGTATGATATGTGCTTGGGTGCATTGTCATTCTATTTAATTCAGTGAAAAGTTTTCTTTCTAAACCTTTTGTTTTCCCTTGAGCTATAAGATCCTTTCTGTTCCCTATAGTATTACTCTGAGCAAACGTTGGCAATAAGGTTATTGCATATTCACTAAGATCGATTTCCTGTTTCAAGTATTTTCTTAATTCGACTCTGTTTTTAAAGGTTTTATTTTGAAGAAAAGCTTCCTTGGGATCGGTTTTATCTTGATGCTGTTGTAACTCTGTAGAGATATCTTCACTTTCATTAGTTTCATCAATTTCATTAATTAAATTATTTTCATAAATTTCAATATCTTCGTCATTTTCATCATTTTCATCAATTACATTACGTTCACTTACTTCATTAACTTCGTTATCACTTTCATCACTTAGATCAATCACATTAATTGCGTCACCTTTTATTTCTCCTCTTTTTTCTCTTTCTCTTCGTAATTCCTCCAATTCCATTTCTTCTATTTCTTGCAATTCTCTCATCGCTTTCTTTCCTCTTTCTTCTCTTTCTTCCCTTTCTCTTTCTCTTTCTCTTTCTATATCACTAAATGACATTCCTTCTTCCGTTTTTGAAATGATGTATTACGCGCCAGAAATAATCGCCAGAAATACTAATAATTGCAGATTAAGGATTACACTACTGCAACAATTATGATACTATAATTTGTTAAATTACTAAATTATAAGGACTGTAGAATTTTTAAGGTGTAAAAAATATAACATAAGTGTTTGATGATTTTAGGAAGAATAAAATTTTATTTAAGTAAAGTAATTTTTAATACTGCAAATGAAACACTATGAAACTTGCAAAAATTATGGCTGCAAAATAAAATGAAACAAGGAAATTAAAGATATTATAAAAACAAAAAAAAAAAAAATAATTATCTACTAAATAAATCCCTAAACTTCTATTATCCAATAGAACCTTTATACTATTTCAAAAAGAACATCACGTGAAGGATAATTGAATCTCCAGTTAAACTCTAGTAATTCATTATAATTATTCCTTTAGCATTACGCATAGACTAATACACCACACATACAATCACATTTCTAGTTATTGATTATTTAGCTATTCTCATCTAGTATAATAAATTGATACAACAATATACTCTTCCATATAATCATGCATTGGGATATCAATCTAATAACAGAAAAGCAATCAAGTACTAGCTATTCCATACTTTCCAACGAGTAGAATGATATATTTTCTTGTGTAGTAGTGAAGTTACTCTATCAAATAATAAAACCTTCTTAGCTAAAATGGTTCCTGAACACCATAATACTGATTTTAACCTTTATTACTACACAAATACTCTTTAAGGTGTTAGGTGTATGACGAGTAGACATTTGTTGCCAAATAGATTCATTACCCCATTTGGCCAAGAGAGCAAAATCTCACTGTTTGGGAAACGGCTGCAAAATATGTATGATAAAGAGACAAAATTAGAGAATAAAAAGACAATAACAAAGAAATTTAAAATGTTGGGAAAACAAAAACACCTAAAAAATATAAAGAATACTTTCCATAGGAAAAAAAATGAATATATAAAGTATAGGGTAGTAGTGATGAAGATGAACAATTGGATAACATAAGAAGTATTTTAGACTAGAAGTGAGATTATAACATACTCTTATTGCAGAATATTAATCTTAGATAAGGAAAAAATATATTATAGAACAAAATACAAAACAATACATTAAAACAAATATAAAACAAATAAAAAACAAACAAAAACAAGCTATATACAAAAAAACAAACAAAAACAAACTATATACAAAAACAAATGAATAAATTGTGTGTAATGATCCTGGTTAAACCTTTTGATCAATATTATCATTAAAACCTTCGAAGTATCTAACAAGCTTTGAAACATCTCCATTTCTCTTCTTCCTAGAAGAGATTTTGACTTGAGGAGTAGATTTCTCAGTATCCTTTTGTTGCTTTATGTTTTCTGCCTGCTGTGCCCATTCGTTTTGAATTTTTTCAAGAGCATCAGAAGTAATATTTCTCGACTCTTTGGGAGTTATTTCGTCATATAAAGAGTTACTCGTCCCAAAGGGAGTTGGCTCTCCGTAGTAAGAGTTACTCAACCTTAGGGGAATTATCTCTTCATATAAAGATTTACTCGACCCTTGAGGAGTTATTTCTTCTTCACAGATGGACGTGGATTTACATGTTGATCCATGTGGATTTGCAACTGTTTCCATTTTAATCTCATCTGATTTTAAGCTTCTTGGATGATGTTTATGGGTGCCTAAGGAGGCTGTTGTACCCATATGAGCAGCAGTATCTTCTGGCAGCATAAAGCAACGTTCGGAATGAGTTCTGTAGTCGTTTTCAACTTCAACTTCATGACAGTGGTAACGTTCTGGGATATCTCTGGGATATCCAGAAATGTTCCTATTATGATAGAGTTCTGAAAGTCTTATCATGTCGGACATATGCTCTCTCTTTGTCATTTCAAGGTTATAATAGAACCTAGCGTAAAAGTCTTCATCGCTTTCACAGTAGCGGCTTGAGTATTGATAAGAATACTTCTTTCTGAAGGTTTGTTTTATATGGTCTTTACAGTTTGATAACCTGGGACTTATATGATCTGAAAAGTATAATTCCAAGTCTAATTTCTTGTCACAAAAGCTGTCACAAAAGCTGTAAACAAATCTTTGAATTGATTCTTGAGCCTTTTCATTTAACAGATCCAACTCATACATAAGATCAAAGCAATAATAGCTTTCTCCTAAGGATCTAAATATCCGGCGAAACCAATAAATAATCCTTCTTTCTGCTTTGCCAATGAGACATTTCCAATGTCTACAAGAACTAGAATCAGACTTATGTCTTTTGAATCTGAAAAACTTTCTGTGTTGATTCTGTTTTGTTTCAACGTCAATTGGTTTAACTTTAGTGTAGTAATTAGGATATTGTGTTCTTACTGGAGCTCTTCTTGTAGGAGAGTCTTCATCAGTAATCTTCCTAAAAGACTTCGAGTTCTTAGACTCAGTAGTAACAGTAACAGGCGTCTCTTCAGTTCTAAGTAAACCAAAATTGGATTCACTTGAGTTCTTCAGTGTTGAATTGTCACACATAATCTTATTTGATCTCAAAGGTGTAACAGCAGCATAATTAACAGCAGCATAATTAACAGTAACATCTTTATCAGCAGCATTTTCATCAGTAACATATTTATCAGCAGCATTTTTATCATTAACATCTTTATCAATAACACCAGCAACACTAGCAACATCTCTATCAATAACATCTCTATCAGCAGCAACAGCATTTTTAAAAATCACTTCACCTTTTTCTGGAATAATCAATTCTGATCCCGTATTCAAGTATAATATTGTATAAGAATAATCATTAAAAGATGTTGGTGTTTTCACCTTATAAACTTGGTTATTGGATATCTGTGTAGTTCCTCCTTTTTCCAATTTCAATATTCCTTTATTATCCTTATGGGAAAATAAATATTCAGGAAATAAATAATTTTCCCATTCTTCTTCAGATTCTGGTAGAGACTTTGTTTCTTTATGTTGTAAAGTGGAAGTAGAATCAACTGAATTGATTTTATTAGATCTTAATGACCTTAAGAAACTTTTCGCTTTAGTTCTTTTATGACCTTGTCCTTGAGGGATATTCTTAAAGAATATTGAAGTAAAGCTTTTAGAATGAGAATTAACAGTAATAGGAGTAGTTTCTTCAGGTTTAAACAAATCCAAATTGGATTCAGCTTCATTTGATTTTATCAGAGATTCAGGAGTAGAAGGAGAAGTAATAGCAGCAACAGAAATATCAGAAGCATCATCAATAACAGTGTCTTTATCAGAATAAACAGAACCTGAAGCATCTTCAAATAATAAATGATATGATTGTCTTTGTTGAGGAACAGTTAATTCTACTTTATTAGCACAGTTTTGAATTACAAGTGATTCATTACCAGTAACATCACAATAACCAAAGCTGAAAGTATTTTCTTTGTGAGAATGTTCTTGATTTGGAACAGTTAATTCTAATTCCTTAACATCATTATTTAAAATATAATCATCAGAATAAATTGAACTCGAAGCATACTCAATTGGTAAATTATAACACCGTTTTACTTCTATTTTTTTAGAACTTTGAATCAGAAATGTATTATCAGCAACTGTAGCTTCATCAGAATAAACTGAGCTTGAAGTGTCTTTAAATTGTCTCTGATATTGTCCTTGTTGAGGAACTATTAATTCCATTCCGTTAACACAGCTTTGAGTCAAATGTGGCATATCATTAATTACAATATATTCTTTAGAATATATTGAACCTTTATCATCTTCAAATAATAAATTAAAAGTATGTTGAGGGAAAGTAGATTCTATTTTGTTAGAAAAGTGTTCATCACCAGCAATAGTACTTTCAGAATAAACAGAACTTGAAGTGTCTTCAAATTGTCTATGATACTGGAATTTATAAGGAGTAGCTGATTCCATTTTATTAACAACTTTGTTTTTAACCGGCATATCATTGATTATAATATATTCTTCAGAATAAATTGAACCTTTATCGTCTTCAAAGTATAAATGATGAATTTGTCCTTGTTGAGCAGCAGCTGATTCCATTTTATTATCATAGCTTTGAATCAGAAGGATATCATCAGTAACAATAGATTCAAGTTTTTGAACCAAAAGAGGTTTATCATTAATTATCATATATTGTTCAGGATAAACTGAACCTTTACCGTCTTCGAAATATAAATGATAAAATTGTCCTTTTTCAGTAAAATTTGGTTCATTTTCGACAGAATGTCTTTGGATCAGAAGTGTTTCATCACCAACAACAGTATAATCAGAATAAACTGAACTTGTAATGTCTTCTTGATAAAATTGTCTTTGATAAGACTGTTCTTGATAAGATTGTTCTTGATAAGATTGTTCTTGACAAGGTAAAGTTAATTGTTTTTTAGAATTGTCTAAAATTTCAACAGAAAGTGGTTTGTTACTAAATGGAGAAAAGTTTTCAATTTTAACAGTTTTTCCCTCAAATATTTTCCAAATAACTTTATTATCCGTATTGGTAGAACCATCAAATAAAGTTTTTTCGCAGCCAATTTCAATATCACAAACCGCGTTTGCAACCTTGTTCACAGATTGCTTCTTAAAGGCTAAATTGACCTTAGATTTGAAAGAGTTTCTTAAAAATTGATTAACTTTAAATCTCTTGACGTAGAGTTTAGCTCTAAGTTTCTTGGTATCAACTTTTTTGAGTCTAAAGTGGGACTTTGAAGCGTCTAATCTTTTGATTTTGTTTTTTTTTTTGATTTTTTTGATTTTTTTGGTTTAAAAGAGAGAGGTGGAGAGAGAGATAAGGAGTAAAAATGTTCTTCAGAAGCAGCAGTGGACTTTTGGAACATCTTTTTGAAAGTGGATTTGATTTTAGAAAGTTTGGAATCAGGTAATTGAGGTTTTTGGAACTTCAATTCATCTAATTCAACAGAATAAGTTAAGCAGTGGCCAACAGTATTCTGTAAATTGATTGGGCTAACGCCTAAATCAATGGGAATTAAAGAAGTTTTGTTGTTGGAAACAAATGGCATTTTTAATGGGTGTAAACAGTAAGTAATTGGGTGTAAACAGTAAACGTGATAATAGTATCAGGTATAGAGAAGAAAAAAAAAGTAGGAATTATCTCTGTGTTTCTTAAATATTTAGCAGCCACAGACTTATCAGGTAAAGTTACACAAGATGTCTAAGGCGGAATTATTGATAATCTTACACAATAATGGAATCAGAATATGGGATCGACAGAGGATAAAGTGGTTATCTTTACGAATTATGATGAGTTTAGTGTAAGTAGAAAAATCAAATAAAAACTTGAATCAAAGAATATAATTGAAGTAATAAGGAAATTGGTTCAACGGCTATAACTATAGATGGAACATAATATGTCTAAGCAACAAAAAAACTCCAGCTCTCCACAGTGCTTTCCTTGAAGGAAAGATTATTTACAGCCTTCTTTGATTCTTCAATTGAGTATGTCGGATAATCATGGGATATGATGAGAAACAGCGTACTAAAGGGTAAGTAACTTCTGTAAAAATAGATAAAACCTTGCACAATTTACAGAATACTTGATTTAACCTTCAGAGAATTATAGAGATATACAGATATCACAGTACTTCAATCGAGAGCCAATAATTTCAATATTTAAATATAATTACATTTACCTTAGCACTGTGAATCACTTTATGCTAGATTCTTACGAATGTCAATACTTGGTATAAAATGACAGATTAATGGTCTAGTTTCATGAAAAGAGGTTAAAAGTATAAACTGGCCTATGATAGCTGAATCACTAACTAGATTATTCATCTAATTAGCAAGAGCCTAACTGACATTTAGGACAATTAGTTGCTTACCAGCCCTTCAATAATAAGTAATTTTCTTATCGGGAACAATGAAAGGAAAACTATGTTGAAGACTCAACCGGTAAAACTGCCTATATATATTAAGATTCCGAAACATTTCATGACAGATGGTTCACCGATGCTAGTAACAAGATTATTACTAAAAATGACTTGCACAACTCATTCGAAAAGTCAATAATTGAAACTTTGTAATCCCCGCAATCACTAATAATTTCGGTTTTACCAGGCGTATCTAATTTCGATTATCACATAAGTCTTGACCTTTTAATATATTTAATGTCCAACAGAGAAAATGTACTGGGTTAACATAGTCCTAATATTACACAAAATGAAATAACTTTAAATTTGTAAGAAATGAAAATCTAACCATACTATATTAAACATTTTGAGCCCTGATCTCGAGTTTCTCAACTAAAAGATATGATTCTCCAAAAAAACATTTAGACAGAAAAGCAGCTATTTCTGAAGACAAAATGAAAAAAAAAAAAAAAAAAAAGTGGACTTGAAGAACTTATCTAAAGATATGAACCTGGATATCCTTAATCAAAAGTTTGGGTGTTTATTACCCTCATTTGGGTTTAATATAATGTGAGCGTTGTTAACTTTAGTGATCTAGAAATAGAACTCAATAGAATATATTATTCATATATACCTTAATTAAGACAAAAAAAAAAAAAAAAAAAAAAAAAAAAAAAAAAAAAAAAAAAAAAAAAAAAAAAAAAAAATAAAAAAAAAAAAAACTTGTAAACAGGCATAAATTCAAACAGATGGGCAACACACTCTTAAGAACTTCATAAAAAGAAAAATACGCCCAAATTAAAAAATGAAAACCCTCAAACAACCTTTTTACTAATAATAAATAAAACGTTGAACTAATAAAAGCAACTTCCAATATTTATATACCAAAACCCAAAAAGGTTTTCCCAAACAACTCTACTGTCAAACTCTATTATATTGCCAACAAGACAACATGTCTCTACATTAAATTAAAACTTATTACAATACTACTATTCACCATTCAAAGCACTCTAAGGATTCTTATTGGTCTCCCTTTACCATCTTCAGCAAATTCAAAAAGTGTCGATTTGGAAAGTATGAACCATTGTTGGCGTGACAAATGAACAGGGTTTACAAATATATACAAAAAATGAATAGAGTATTATAGCACTGGAAAAGTAAATTACAAATAAAGTAATTCCTACATAAGTCTCGTTTGTCACTACTCTAACTAGTTTTCTTCACTAGTGTACCCCAATAGAAAAAAAACAATACAACAACAAAGCGAAACAATTTCATATCAAAGCGTCTCTACGACAAACTAAAATAAATCATTCCCTCACCACAATTAACCTCATCGAAGACTTCCTAATCGCATTCAGCCCGACAGCAATAAATACCAAAGAGTAAAATAGGAAAGCTTCACTCAATTCAACGATTTCATATACTGATTACTTACAACGTAGAATACAAGAAGGACTTAACTACAATCATTTAACGATTCACATAGTTTACTTATAGGCCTAAATACCCAATAACCAGTATTAGCAAGCTCTCCTTGGGACACTGAAGTCGAAAAAAATCGACCGGATTTTGAATTAGAATTATCTTCGTATTTACTATCATCTATGATCAGAAGTTGGAAACCAAATACTATGATATGGTGTCGGTTTTTATTAAGGGCGACGCAAATTATAACATCTTTTACTTGATTTTAAATCTTTTACTTGATTTTAAATACATAAAAAGAGATGACAAACGAGAATAGAATTAGGGATTTAATTGTATTCCCATATATATCTATATTCAAGCAATGAGGGCTAAAATAATTGTTTCTTATACCATGTTATTAAACAATTCCTCTTATTGAGTATCCTCAGTAGAATAAAATGCTTTGAACAAGGATTTTAAAAATATTCGAAAGTCGATTAAACTTTAATATGAAATTGAGCTTCAATCCAACTTGCAAGTTTGATTAAATATTCCATAATCATTGCCAGAGGATTCACAATTCACCACCTAAAAACCAAAACGTTGATTCTCATAAGATTTTAAAGCAAATATCATATTTTGTGTTAACACTGCAACCTGTTTAAATACTAATATACATGACCACCACCCATGTAGAATGAATTCCTTGATGCCTTCAGCATGAATGTTCACCCGCTTATAGCTACAGAAGCTTTCAACGATTTTATTCTATGGGGGATCGCTAATCATTATGTTGCTATTACAGCAAGGCCCAAACCTATATTAGATTAACTGTCCTCTGAAGACAATTGTTCGAACCAAAAACATAATTCACCAATAAAATGGTATGCCAATTGGAACAGTTTAATCTATATGGTATGCCTACATTCTTATAGGCAGCTTAAAAAACGCTAATGCTTACTTATATCATATTGCAACTGATTGATCCATTCTCTTTGTTGTGAAGTAAAGGCACTACATAGAAGACAACGTAAATAAGTAGAGCTAGATAGAAGTGAAACCAAGAATATCCTCATAAATTGAACAAAAAATCGTTGAAAACACAGAATGTGTACTAAAGTCTGTCATTGTAGCTTACTTTCCATCTACTGATATCAATCAAGATGATTTCCTTTCAATATGATTCATACTTATCTTGGTGATCTAAAAGGTAAAGCCAAAAAGAAATGTTTTGCTATCGTTACTAATAGTTGAATTTCTTACTTCTAACTATGTACCGTAGTTTCCTTTTGCTTTCTGACTTTCATTATTTGTTGACCTATATTTGACTATTTGACATCGTTATCAACTAACTAACCTGTAAATTTCGTTTTATCATTTTGAAGTATATCAAGACAGCAGCTTCGATAACTTATATTCCGTCTACTGCTTTCTGTAGTTGTTAATTGTATTATGGCTATAGCGTTCTCTAAGAATGATATCTTATTTGTTTAACAATTATGTATTATGTAGTCAACCGTATGTGTTATTATATTTCTTCACATTCGTTAATGGATCTCGGTGTAAGTATTATGTTCTTAATCTCTCTGCTGATGAAAGTAAAGTTCATCCTTTAATCGCTTATTATTCCTTTACTTTAGCCCTTTGAAGACTTTGAGGAGCAGAGTCTATATAAATTTCTTGAAGATATTTTACTGTGCACAGGTATACGGATTTTTTGAAGATGAACCCATTTTTATATTGTTTTGATAAATTTATTCGATAATATGTATAAGTCTCCGTTTACCTTGGTTAACCTTTTTTGCATATTTAGATCCAACTACCTTGGTTAACTATTGTATTTATTTATAAAGAACTACTAGAGTATTTTTTTCGCTACAGGAACATTCTCAATGTGTTTTTGTATTTCTTTTTGTTTAGTCTTTCTTCACGGTTAGCATTTTTTTGATTATATATTTTTTATCTTTAGAGTTTATTTTACTTTATTTTTTTTTTTTTTTTTTTTTTTTTTTTTTTTTTTTTTTTTTTTTTTTTTTTTTTTTTTTTTTTTTTTTTTTTTTTTTTTTTTTTTTTTTTTTTTTTTTTTTTTTTTTTTTTTTTTTTTTTTTTTT
>JAJMEC010000062.1:0-14386 GCA_030573955.1 Yamadazyma triangularis | reverse complement strand
TTGGTATACTTGACTTATCCAGCTGAAAAGATTCAATGAGTCGGTATCATTATTCTGATGTTGGATATGATTCAGGGTACTTGCAATAAGATTACTCTATTGTTGGGCTTTCGAATCTCAAATTTATAGTTCTGAGGAGAATAGACTTGGTTAATTCTCCCTTAGATAGAGCTAACAGATGATGATGATTGTACTGATGGATCCAATGAGCCAGGAATGCATGCGTTTAATAGTGTAGTATTGGTGTACTGGAAAATAGAGGATATCCTACCGTGGACTGCAATAGGAAAGGTCATAACTAAGTCTATGATGGAAAGGTATCTCTGACATAGTGTCCCGTTAACTTCATCTAATGCTTATAACAAAGAAGTGTTTCTTGTTTTGATAGACATGACCTTCTTGAACTTGATCTCGTTTGGGAGAGTAGAGGTTTCAGAAAATCAGAGATATCTCAGGTAAGGAATATCAGTCCAGTTGAAAAATCTTTTACTTAAATCTTCAATTCACCATCTACGGGGTCGATACAATATTCTACAACATTTTATTACTCTATAATAATAAATATTTAATCAGGTACCTAATTGAATCCTTGCTGTTTCAAGTAATCAACAATTTTATTGATTAAATTAGCAAGATCATAATTATCATCCTTTGATAAATTAAACACGTTAGCATCAGAACCATCCTGGTCGATATTTACGATCAAAATGTTTGAAGAGCCCACTGCTGATTCAAGCTGGTCTATATGAGAGCTTAAAGCAATAACTCCTGATCCAGATTTTACTAATTCATTGACAATGAATGGATCATAATAATTGGATAATTTTGTAATTCTACGTTCTGAGTTAATTTCATTTAAAACCGATTGCAAGGCAAAAGATAAGTATTCAGCTTGCTTTGAATTTGAACTGGTGTCAATAGCAACAGTAAACCCTTGTTTTCCTCTTGGAGGATTTGTATCACGTAAAATTTTAACAACTTCTGGATAAGAAAACCATTCTGGAATATCGGTACCATCTCTTAATGCTTGTCTTAATTGGGTACCAGAAATGTTGGCAGTCTTGGTCTTTGATAAATCTATCGTATCAATTGGTGCATATCTGTCTTCATCAGGTAAGTAAGTAACCATTCTGAAAGGAACAACATCAATTGGTAATTCTTCCTTGACAGTATTTATTAAGTCTTGAGCGTCATAAGGACCATAAAAGTCAACCCCTTTAGAGTTCTTACCGGGACCAGCATGATCTCTACCAACAATAAAATGATCAACACCATAATTTTGACGAATTAAAGCATGCCATAAAGCTTCTCTGTCACCACCCATTCTCATGGCTAACGGTAATAAAGATAAAGTAGCTAAATTTTCTGGGTATTTCTTCAAAATTTGTTTGTAAACCTTAACTCTAGTGTGGTGATCAATATCACCGGGTTTTGTTAAACCAACAACAGGATGAATTAAAATATGGCCTTTTTGACCCAAATCTTCGGCAGCTCTAACAGTTAATTCTCTATGGGCTCTGTGCATTGGGTTTCTGGTTTGGAAAGCCACGATATTGTCATTTTCCCAACCAAAATTACTGAATTCTTTTCTTAACTCAGTTGGATTTTTTCTAAATTCACTGTAGTCATAATGCTTAGGATAGCTAATACCAGCGATTGAACCACCAACATAATAATCACCAGCAGTTTCAAAAAGATATTTGTTAGCTGGATGTTCTGGATCACCTCTGAAGACTTTTTCGGCTTCAGTCTCTTTGTTTGGTTTATAAATAGATTCAACAGTTAATAAAGCTAAGACATTATCGTCACGTAAATCTTTTAACACGATCTTTTGACCAGTAGATAAATTAGAAGCAAAAGATTCAGAAACATCTAAAGTAATTGGAATGGGCCATAACAAACCTTTACCATTAGCTTCATTCTTTACAGATGATAATCTCATGTCATTAACAACAGAATTATAATCTTCTTCATTTAAAAAACCGGTTAAAGGAGAAAACCCACCATTCAAGATCAATTCTAAATCACATAATTGTCTTTCAGTTAAAGTTAACTCGGTAAGAGTTTTGGATTTAACTTCATTTAATAAGTCAGTCTTGAGACCAGAATCTCTAATGACCAAGTCTTGTAATTTACCACCGTGAGCAGCTGGAATCATGTTTTAAGTAGAAGGAATAAAGGTAATTCAAGTTGCTAAATTGAAAAATTTTTGAAACCTTTATATGATGCAAAAAATATCTGAATCATACAATAGCACGTGACATCACAGTTTCTATGATAATGCACGAGTCTTGTCTTAGAACGTGTTCTTGGTGATCCACATTACTGTTTTAAAATGAGCCGTGGTGGTGTTTAAAAACATAATTTTGGTATATAGAACACTAAAAGATTGAAGTTATTGTTGTTTAAAGTTTATGTATCAAATTCAAATGATTCCATGGGTTGCAAGCTAATTATATATGGGGTACACAATTCGCAACAATTGCGATTGTGATTTGATCATGGAGAGGAAATGAAATTTATCAATATAGATTAAACAAAGAGAACAAAAATAGTCCTCAAACATTGATCACCCACTTGGCCCATAAATAACTAACATGAAGGAAGCATAGAAATCATTAAGAAAATAACCAAAAAGTAGATATTTTTCAATCATTAATACTGCGGCAAAGATAATGACAATGTTCTTTTTATTGAAATTTTATTAGGAGTAGAATTGTTCAATCAAAGGGCCAAAAGACTAAAAAATTCATATATAATTCAGAAATTTATACACAGCATTCCTAATGATCAATTGGTTTGCCTCTGATTTTCTTCAGTTGGATCATTTATACATTAATAGTAATTGCAGCAGGATATTTCCCAAACAAAATGTTGCTCTATTATGACCACGATTAAAGATAGATAATAAGAATGCATTTTTTTATTTGATTTAAGGCCAAGTTTAAATTAAGATTAGGGAAAAACGATAAGTTCATTTTGTACTGCTTAAGTACAAGAGAACAAAAGTGAGAGCACGAAATCTTTTTTGCAACCCCTCTTTTTATCTAATATATGTAGGTGCAATACATTAGTGAGGATTTTAAGATTCGAATGTGCTGGTTTTTAAACAATTGACCAGAGATACTTCAATCAAGAGGTCGTTGTACACAATAAAATTCTAATTAAAGACAACAATTTGTTACATCAAGAAAATTCAAAAGGTTGACCATATGTCATTGTAGGAGAAGTGAGAAAAACATGAACTACAGTACACAAACACACACAAACAGATACGTTTTTGATCTATTGTTAATAGAGCGATGAATAGATTGTAAACCAACGGAAAGGGGAACTAAAGGTATAGCTTGTTAAAGAATAACAACAATTTGCAATCATAAACACACGCGTGTAATAACCAAATCAACCTCCACTCTCTCTCAGTCATGCGTGGGGGACCATCCAACGTGGAGGATAAAAAAGTGGGGGATATAAGCCATGATCAGGAAGCCATCAGAGTAAAGTTCGGCGAATTCCAAAGAATAGAACTAAGTCAATGCATTGAATCAGATCAGAATACTCAGTACGGAAGACAATGCCGGCACATCTTTAACCGAAGTCAGGGGCCTAAGTTCAATAAAAATATACATCCAAATACGCAATGGGTATAGAATGGACGTCTATAGTCCTATAAGACAGAGTAGTTCCCTAAACAGATTATTAATCCATGAAAACAGCATCAATCGGTCAAGTAATTTCCGAATGCGGAATCTCATATTGAAGAAAATGAACGACAATTGCACTACAGACGATTGAAAAATTTCTAGACACCGAACATTTAAGTTTTTAATATCTATTATTTACCATGTTGTAAACGATTCTGGATAATATCAGGTATCAAAATAGGTTTATCTGATACTATAATTTATACAGAAGCTTAAAAAAACAAGAAATTATGCGGGATCAACCGGATGTGGAGGAAAATAAATTTCCCCAGGTTGCTGTGGTAAGCGTCTACCAACAAAATCAGAGAATCTCTGAGAAAAAAAATCCCATTATTTAAATTGAGCGCTTCGTCCACCTGAATCATTTTTTAATATTATTATTTTTTCTAATTAATATTTTTTTAGTAAATACTATAGTAATAAAATTATGTCTGCTCCAACGTATGTATTAAATAGCGGAAGAAAAAGGCGGAAGCTATTGACCATTCTTATGATTCAATTGTGAAGGCAAATAATTGACTAGCAAAAGCTTGGGAAATTGGGGGATTCAAACTCACAAATAATTTGATCAAGTTGAGAAAAAAGCTAAAACGCTCAATTTTTCAACCCCTTTTTTTCTTGTTTAGTTGATTGAATCTAACATATCAAAGGATGTCTCAGTCAAGAATGGCAATGGTACAAAACCACCTCAGTGGTAATCAAAATAATAATAGCAATAATACTAACCAAGGCAGTGGTGATATTGGTTTAATCGGTTTAGCCGTTATGGGTCAAAACTTGATCTTAAATGCCGCTGACCACGGATTTACTGTTGTTGCTTACAACAGAACCGTTTCTAAAGTTGACCACTTTTTAGAAAACGAAGCCAAGGGTAAATCTATCATTGGTGCTAAATCTATTCAAGAATTATGTGCCAACTTAAAGAGACCAAGAAGAATCGTATTATTAGTCAAAGCTGGTAAACCAGTTGATGACTTCATTGATCAATTAACCCCTTACTTAGAAGAAGGTGATATTGTCATTGATGGTGGTAACTCTCACTTCCCTGACTCCAACCGTAGAACCGAAGAATTAAAGAAAAAAGGTCTCTTATTTGTCGGTTCCGGTGTTTCCGGTGGTGAAGAAGGTGCTAGATATGGTCCATCTTTAATGCCTGGTGGTCACCCAGATGCTTGGCCTCACATTAAGGAAATCTTCCAAAGTATTGCTGCCAAATCCGATGGTGAACCATGTTGTGACTGGGTCGGTGACGGTGGTGCCGGTCATTATGTCAAAATGGTTCACAATGGTATTGAATATGGTGATATGCAATTAATTTGTGAAGCTTATGACTTGATGAAGAGATGTGGTAAATTCTCAAACAAAGAAATGGGTGATGTCTTTGCTAAATGGAACAAGGGTGTCTTAGACTCTTTCTTAATTGAAATCACCAGAGATATTTTATACTTCAATGATCCAACTGATAACTCCCCATTATTAGAAAAGATTTTGGATTCTGCTGGTCAAAAGGGTACTGGTAAATGGACTGCTATCAATGCTTTAGATTTAGGTATGCCAGTTACCTTAATTGGTGAAGCTGTCTTCTCTAGATGTTTATCTGCCTTAAAGGAAGAAAGAATCACCGCTTCCTCTAAATTAGCTGGTCCATCCCCAGTTGAAGTCACTGATAAACAAAAATTTGTTGATGACTTAGAACAAGCCTTATATGCTTCTAAGATTATCTCTTATGCTCAAGGTTTCATGTTAATCAGAGAAGCCGCTAAGGAATACAAATGGAAATTAAACAACCCAGCTATTGCCTTAATGTGGAGAGGTGGTTGTATCATCAGATCTGTATTTTTAGGTGAAATTACTGCTGCTTTCAGAGAAAACCCAGATTTAGAAAACTTGTTGTTCAATCCATTCTTCAACAACGCTATCACTAAAGCTCAATCCGGATGGAGAGCCACTATTGGTAAGGCCGTTGAATCTGGTATTCCAGTTCCAGCTTTCTCCACTGCTTTAGCTTTCTACGATGGTTACAGATCTGCTAAGTTACCAGCTAACTTATTACAAGCCCAAAGAGATTACTTTGGTGCTCACACTTTCAGTGTTTTACCAGGTCAAGAAAATGAATACTTAAAAGGTGATTGGATCCATGTTAACTGGACCGGTAAAGGTGGTAATGTTTCTGCTTCCACTTATGATGCTTAAGGTATTTCAATAGAGGTTAGTTACTACTTATCAAATTATTCTCTTTTATATAGGTGTTACAATAAACATTTTCAATTCTTAAGTAATCTGAAGAAATTAAAAGCAAGAAAGGCGGTTTATAAAGGCATACTGTAGTGTTCTCTGACTAAATAAATACATAAGTTCAAATGTAAAGGTAAAACAAACAAAAATAATAAACTACAAAGAAATTAGTAAAAGAAAAATGTGCTAATTGACTTTAGTTGGATCTCTTTTTTTCCATTCTAAAATCAAGTCATCTTTGGGGAAAATAGTAGCGAAGACCTTAATTTCTTCCGACAAAGGAGTCACATGGTGGATCAAGTCGGCATGCATTAAAGCCTTACCCAACAAACCGGTGAAAAGCATCATAACATATCTTTGACCAATGCAAGCATGAGGACCACTTCCAAAGACTAACCAGTTACGTTTTTCCATGTCACTAGTAGGGTTTTCCCATCTTTCAGGAATAAACGCGTCAGGGTCAGAATAAACTTCAGGGTCATGTAATGCTGGGTAAAATGTGGGAATGACCATAGACCCTTTTGGTGCAGTATATTTATCAGTGATTGGGAATGGTTGTTTGGCTAAATAAGGAACCATAACAACTGGAGGTCTATATCTCAAAGTTTCTTTGACTACACTGGAAGTATAAGTCATTTCTTCAGTTAGTTTTAAATCTAATCTTCTGTTAATATCACCATTTCTAACTCTCAATTGTTCTTCTCTAATCTTTTCAACAATATCGGGTCTATCAGCCATAACTTGGAACAACCAACAAGCTAAAGAAGAAGAAGCATCCTGTGAAGCAAATAAGAAAGTGAAAATAGCTTCAGAAATTTCTTTGTTAGAGAATTGTCTAATCAACCCTTTGAACTCAGGATCAACTTCTTGTTTTTCTCTTGCTTCTTTCATTAAAAAGATCCATTCTTCCATAATACTATTTGGCTTACCGTTTTCTTCATTAATTTTCTTTTTAGCCATACCAGCACATTCTTCAAATAAGCACATGGTTTCATGAGCTATCTTTTTACCATACCAAGTTTTAGTATAAGGAATAATGATAGGGAAGTTAACTAATTCCAAAGCAGAAGTGATTTTATAATAATCATCAGCAATATTAGCAATTTGTTCATCAGTGATAAATTCACCACAAAAGGTCTTTAAAGATAAAGCACATAAGAATTCTCTAAATTCGGGGAAGAATTCTCTTGGGCCGTCTAAGTTGACAAATTTATCCAAATATTTGTCAATACAGTCTTCTAAAGTTGGAATATAAACTTCTAAAGCTTTAGGAACAAATAAACCATTTAAAGCTCTTCTATAATCAACATGAGCTTTACCATCCAAAAACACCCAGTTTTCAGGACGTAAAATTTTAACAGCAACATCAACAAGACATGGTTTAAGGTATTTGGGAGAAGTTAAAATCTTTCTCGTCAAGTCAACTTCAGGTGCTAAAACAACAAACTTATGGAAAATAGATACACATGATAAACCTTGATCCCATTTTGCTTTATATTCATGAAATTTAGGATCCAAGGATTCTAAAAATGGCCCAATAATTGGCCAGATCTTGAGTTTAGGACCAGCAATAGATCCTTTCATCATTTGATACAGAAGTTGATCATAGGTAATAGCTGCGACAATACCGAAGAATAGGAGTTGGAAATAACTTGTTTCACTCCAGAAGGTCAAAATTTTGGTACTGACTGATCTAGCAAGTCCAGTTTCCAAAGCAGCTGGTGCCGCCTCTGTTGCATTGAAATCCATATTATATTAACAAATTATTTAACGAAGGAAGGGAATGAAACACGAGAAAAACATATATAAAAAAAAAAAAAGAAAACCGGAACGACAGATTCTCCATCCACGACCGCTCGTTAAACGAAGTTATACGACCAGTGTGGAGTAGGTAGAGAGGGGGGAGGACAAAGATGCCGTACAGAGATAAAGCTTCGGGTATAGAATTTATCCGAGATTATAGAAGAACTATAGAAGAAATTTTGGAGACTTTACTTGATGCTTTCTAAAAAGGGTTTTCCCAATTTTATAATACTTCAGAAACGAGACCAGAACCAGAAAGTTTTTATCCTTCTTTACTATTAACAAGGCCGTATTTCTACCTTCAAGAGTTCAAGGGTTAAACAATTTGATAGAGACGAACACCATTTCTCTTAAATTATGTAATATATAAATAGGGGATTGAAAATCTCTTATTTCATAAGATAGAAGCTAATTAATATGTCAAATGTCTGTGCAACAATAGTCTCAAATGGGAAGGTGTAGTGTCGAAGTAGATAAAGATATTAATAGAAATTGTCTAGAAGAAAGTGAAACAAAAGAGAATTTGTCGACTAAATTCGAATGATAGTAACACCGATCACTAAAGTTTTTTTCTTATAACTCCACTACGAGTTGTTCTGTTGTTCTGTTAAATCTAAACTCTGAAGATTATATAATACAAAGTTCAAAAAAAAAAAAAAAAAAAAAAACAGAAAAACTTCTTGGTGATTAGTTGACCCAGTACACGACCGCAATGAGATGAGATAAAATTTCAAAACCGCTAACAACGTACTATCACATCGTTTGAATCATGGCAAAGAGAAAAACTAAGGCTGTTGAAGAACAAAAGAAGAAAGCTAAGTTAGCGAAGGATTCTCAATTATCCCTGGGACTTTTCAGCAATGATGTTGATGTGGACGAAAATAAGGCTGACTGGGAAAATGAAGAGCAGAGTTATGAGTTGAAGCCTAGAGTAGTTGAGAATAAACAGGTGGTAGAAGGACTTCCTATTAAAACTAAAGAAGGGAAAGTGAAAAGAGTACAAAGAGAAGATGATTTTGGTAAGCGACTGCAAGCACCAGAATCAGAGTCTGAAGAAGAAGAAGAAGAAGAACAAAAAAAAGATGGCGGTGAGAATGAAGAAAACGAACAAGATGAATTCGAAGGTGATTTGAATTTATCACCAAAAGAAAGATTAATCAAGATTAAAGAAGAGATAGCAGACTTAGCATCAAAGCTTATGGAAGATCCCGAGGAAAACACGTCATGTTTAACGCGATTAAGGAAGATGTCTATGTCTAAGAATATGGTTGTATGTCAATTAGCAATATTATCATTGATCCCTACATTTAAGAGTTTAGCTCCAGGTTATAGAATTAGACCTTTATCCGAAACTGAAAAGAAAGAAAAGGTTAGTAGAGATGTTGCAAAATTAAGACAGTTTGAACAAGCGCTTATTTATAACTACAAGTTATATATTGATAACTTGGGTCAATTAGCCAAAGTTAGTAAGCTGAATTCGGAAAATAATAAGAAGATCACTCAAGATCAAGTGACTCTTGGTCAGCTTTCAATAAAGGCATGTTGTGAATTGAGTGCATCCTCACTAAGACACTTTAATAACCGTAATGATTTATTCACTATAATAATAAGAAGATTGAATAAGAAACCAAAGGATGCTGAGGATTATGAAATTTTCACCAAATGTTTAAGAGTGTTGGAGTCCTTGTTAGTAGATGATAAAGAACACGGTGAAATCACTCATGAAATTGTGAAAATTTTGTGTAAATCAATAGGTGACAAAAACTTTAGAGTTGATGAGTCAGTAGTGAATATTCTTCTTTCATTATCATTATTAGATGATTATAATCCAACTGAAGATGACCAGACAAAGAAACACGAAAAGGTGAATAAAAAAGACAGGGTTCATTTGTCCAAGAAGGAAAAGAAAGCTAGAAAAGAAGCCAAAGAAATTGAACAAGAATTAGAAAAGGCTCAACAGACAATAACTCAAGAAGAAAGAGAAAAATATCAATCCAAAACATTGCAAATGGTATTAAAATTATATTTAGAAATCTTAAAAGCTGGATCACAATCAGTGAATTTAAGTGAATCTAAACAGAATGATGCTGGTTTATTAATGGCACCAGTATTGGAAGGATTATCAAGATTTGGAAAAATGGCAAATTTTGATCTTTTGGGAGACTTTTTGGAAGTTTTGAGAGAAATAATGCTGGATATTATAGAGAATCATTCACTTGATAGTGAAGAAGAAGATTCTATAGAAGGAGGATTATATGACGGAAGACAAATTAGAACCATTTTACTTTGTATTGTTACATCATTTTCATTAACATTAAATCATGCATCTATGGGTAAATTACCAATCTCCATTGATTTATCAAAATTTGCATCCAGCTTATATCTAGTCTTGACTGATATGTCATTAGATTGTGATTTAGAATTCGGTCATAAATCATTAAGATTGCTTGATCCTTTGTCTGAAACTAATCGATTAGAAAAGCCTTCTGTCAATGTATCCACTAAATCTGAATTGTTATTACACAGTCTTGATTCTGTATTCTTTAGATCCAAAAATGGATCTATTTCTAGAGCTATCAGTTTCACTAAAAGACTCTACATATCAATTTTGCATACTCCTGAGAAGACTTCATTAGCTACATTAAAGTTCATTGGTAAGTTAGTCAACAGACATGGGGAAAGCTTGAAAGGATTGTGGGACACAGAAGAAAAAATTAGTGGAGAAGGCTCATACAATTTGGGTACTGAAAGACCTGACAAAGAAGTAGAGTTAGATAGAAGTAATGCTGCTGCTGCCACCTTATGGGAAAATGTACTTTTAGATAAGCATTACAGTCCAATGGTAAGAGATGGCTCGCGTTCTTTGATGAAGATGAGCAAAATGAATGATAGAAGATAGTTTGAACAATAGAATATGATAATAGTAATATAGCAGTAATAATAATAGGAATTACCTTTATTTCTCTTATAGTTTCCCCTTACTCAATAAACTTATTGACAACACGAAATATAGGCATCTTAACTAAAGTCCACTACGCGAATAACTGGTATTTTATACGGTTGTCAGCATCATTAAATAGTCGCAATTGATCATTTAATGATACAATTGTAAACTTAAGTATCCATTGTAAATAGTAATTTTGATGAGTTATTTACATAGTGTAGGATTCCTTATATTATTCACGACAATAGCTCTGGTAGTGGTACTACTACTGCTTGTGCTTGTTTATAGGCTGTTTATCAGTAATCCTAGACGAGATTATGACATACTTGGGTCTGATAGTGGTGACATACCTCATGAGTTTTTAAATGATGAAGAGGCATTGCATGGATTATCAGAAGAATATGACTTTCAAGAACTATCGCCCGAAGAGCAGGCCTCTTTTTTTAAGGGCCAGGAGTTCACTAATAATTACCCACCATTGTTTGGTAATATAAGGGGTAAATCATTAACATCAGAAGATGAATCCCTTATAAGAGATCTCGGAATAGCGGCATTTGAATTTGAACAAGATGATGGATATAGTCTACAGCCAAAATATGTTGTTGCTGATAAAACGGAGATCCATTTTGATAATAACGACTTACCCTATTCTACGGCTACATCTGTATTGAACTATTGTCTCCCAACGAAGAACAGAACGTTTTCTGATACCATATACTTTGAGACCAAGATTTACGAGTTTTCAAACACAAGCAACTCCAATGGTCATTTTTCCATTGGTTTAGTGACCAAACCTTATCCCAAATTCAGATTACCTGGTTATAATAACTTTTCAATCGCCTACGAATCTACAGGAAACTTAAAAATAAACAAACCATTTCCAACTCCTTTACAACAGCATTTAGGTGAGAATAGTATGTACAATGCATTAGTATTGCCTCCTTTGGAGCAAGCTGACATTGTTGGATTTGGCTACCATATTCCTACAGGGACAGTATTCATAACTCGTAATGGGAAAAAGATTATGGACGTATTGAAAGGTTTGTATGTTGATGTATATCCAGCTATCGGATGTTTCCTGACAAATAGCAAATTTCATGTAAATTTGGGACAGTTGGGATTTGTATGGATTGAAGCTAATGTTCGGAAGTATGGATTTATATCTACTAGTGACTATAGAAAGCTACGGGGAGATAGGGGACTTACTTCATTACCAGAATACAAATCAAAGAACAATGATCAATTGCTTGAAGAAGGAGAAGCATTACCACCTCTGTATCCTGAAGAAGAGATTGACTTTTTTGGAAGAAAAACCTCAGACTTATATAATGTGGGATCATCTTCTAAACAACTTTTCAATGAAAAACAAGAAGAGGAGGAAATCAAAGAACAAAATAGTTCCTCTACCATCACAAACGATCCAGAAGAAGTAATGGATTTGAGAGAAAGACTTTACGAAAGAAATATCACAGTTAAGCTAGATGACGATGATACAAATAATGTGGGCATAAATGAAACATCACCCTTATTAAGTAGAAATAAATCAGCAAACTCCAAGGAGAGTAATGAAGAACAAGATAGTGGGGTTATTGGCAGTGGTGATTCATCTTCAAATATAGAATCACTGCAAGATTTGTCTTCAACTAAAGCATTGAATAGTGCACAGGATTTATCACTAGACTTAAATGATGGGACTCAAGAAGCCAGTACTTCAAGTAATAAGTCTAAGTCTAAAAATTCTAAAAAATCAAGAAAACTGAAGAGTAAGAATAAAAAGAATAAACGAAAGTAAGTGGATAATATTATTACAAATACATACTTATATAAATATATATAGTACAAAAGTATTTCTATACTAATTGATTATTATTAACGATGCAATTTGTATGACAAATTTTTTCTCTGGCATTTGTTTAAAATTAAGGTATACATAGTCACTGAGTTATTATACAGGGAAACTAGAGTCATCCAATTTTCTCGGTCTTCCTCTATGCTTCTTAGCTCCCGGATCACTAACATGATCTTCGGTTTTATCTCTTTTTGGTTTTGCAATTCCAGCGATTTTAACTCCTTTGACAGTAATTCCAGTCTTTTCAAAAGCAAACTTTCTTGGTCTACCTCTTTTGTCTTTTCTTCCGACCAACTGTTGAACCTCATCTTCATCATATTTAAGAGTAGAATGATTAGAAGGCGATCCAGCATTACCCATATAATCAACACTTCTACTACTATTATCATCCATATAACTATTGACAGAACCAGGAGAATCTGAATTTTCTCGTAATAATTTTTCTAAGTTCTTGAAATTAGGATGAGATGAATCGACATATTCATTAGTAGCTGGATCCAAGATTTGCTTCTTAGGACGACCACGTTTACGTTTAAGATCAGGACTACCAGAATTAGAAGAACTAACCTTGAGTTTAGATTCTTTCAACTTACCAGTTTTACTAGAAAACTGATCAAATCCATCAGCTTGTAACAATTCATTCTTAGGACGACGACCTCTTTTCCGAGGATTTTCAGTCATTTGACCATTAGCATCATTAGAATCTTGCTGTTTCTGAGGAAACTGTTGCGGCAGTTGGTGCTGGGATGATTGTTGAGGCTGAGGTGCAGGTTGTGCCATAACAGGAGGAGGAAGTTGATTATGTCCTCCAGGAGGACCAGAAGCATGAATTGGAGAAAAAGTATCTTGGTGATCATACTGATGATCACCCATAGGACTCTGTTGGCGAGAATGATGGAACTGTTGATGCGATGGAATGCTATTATAAGTTTGTTCGGGCAATCCAATTTGATGCTGTGACAACGGATTCGGGACCACCTGTTTATAATGTACTGGAACATTCAACTTAGGATCAGTATAATAAGGGGATTGGAATTGGAAATTCTGTCCGTGTGGAAGTTGTCCTGGTTGTTGTTGAGCACCAACTTGAGCCCCTGGTATGGGTTGTTGTTGCTGTTGTTGTTGCTGCTGCTGCTGCTGCTGCTGCTGTTGTTGTTGTTGTTGTTGCTGCTGCTGCTGCTGTTGAGACGCTACAGGTAAAGGAACCTGATATTGTCCCATATTACCTTCATACAACAGATTAGGAAATTGGTAAATGTGATGAGGCAGAGCTGTGTGTTGCAGCTGCAGTTGTTGTTGTTGCGGTTGCGGTTGCGGTTGCAGTTGTTGTTGTTGTTGCAGTTGTTGATGATGTTGTGGTTGTGGTTGATGCTGTTGATGTTGCGGTTGTTGCAGAAAAATAGGTTGCTGTTGCAGGGTTTGCTGTTGGATTTGTTGTTGAGATTGTTGAGATTGTTGTTGAGGTTGTTGAGGTTGTTGTTGAACCACAGATTGATATGCATTTCGATGAGGAAGTCCTAAAGGAGATGGTACATTAAACGGTACTGAGCCAATGAATCGGGAATTAATAAAGTTTGCATTTTGTATCGGCTGTTGCTGGAAATTCATTTGTCGAGAGTTGAACAATTTCGGTGAAGTTCCCGGTCCTCTGGGTCTATCATTAGAATAATTGGAGTAATGGTTATACATATTGTCGGGGCGGAAAAAGGATCGAAAGAATAAAACTCCAATTTGACAATAGAAAAAAAAAAGACTTTATAGTTTAGAAAATAGCAAATTAATTAACTGTTAGCCTTACTTTTGAAGGAATTATGGTTTCAGATTGTTGGGTGAAAAAAATGAAATAATTAT
>JAJMEC010000061.1:103062-128537 GCA_030573955.1 Yamadazyma triangularis | reverse complement strand
ATTAGTATTATTAGTATTATTAGTATTATTAGTATTATTAGTATTATTAGTATTATTAGTATTATTAGTATTATTAGTATTATTAGTATTATTAGTATTATTAGTATTATTAGTATTATTAGTATTATTAGTATTATTAGTATTATTAGTATTATTAGTATTATTAGTATTATTAGTATTATTAGTATTATTAGTATTACTACTATTACTACTATTACTACTATTATTACGATTATTAAGTCTATGGTCTAGTCTATAGTCTATGGTCTATGGTAAAATGACCTCATCTAATCCTCTAATCCTCTGTCTAATACACCATAAATCTTCTAACGGGTATGAAGACAAAGTAAATTGGATCTAAAATCATCCATTAACCCATCAAAAGAGTCATACTCTACATCTTCAAAACTATGGTCAAAATAACTCATTACAATGTTTAATCCACCAATAGAAGTAGAGATTACATTTATCATAAACTCACTGGTTACTGCACTGACATCTTGACTAAATATCATATCAGTAATAGTTAATCCATCAGCAGGGAGTCTAATAAATCCTAAATTGGATAATTTCAGAGTTTCCGGTTTAACTTTCCCTAATAATGAATCAAAAAATGGTAAATTATTATCACCAGGAATATAAGTTTGTTTAAATGGCATCATTACATTCATAATCTTAGGATTTGTAATAGAACTCTTTAAGTTTTGATTAATAGTTTGTACCAAATCCCAACTAAAGTCATTAATGGGAGGAAAGTTCATTGGTAACCCAGTATGAGCCAGATTATTAACTAAAAACTCCGGGCAATTGGGAACAAATCTTCTTAAAGTAATAGCGACTTTATTATGAGTATAATTATCACCAAAAACCGGTTGGAAAGTTTTCAAGAAAACGGCTTCAATATACGAAGTCAAAGTGACATTTTTCAGTTTACAATTGGAAAGAATATTCACAAGGTCCTGAGAAGGAACATTAATCAATTTAAAAGCAATAGAAACACCTTTAGCACCGGGAAACCGACCTTTCCATTTGTCAAGTCCCAAAGGAACTTGTTTCGTAAAGTGATTGGGATCATCAGTAAAAGGAATTTCCCATTCTGGAAAATAACAATCAATTGGTTCAGGATATGAACACAAATTATCACCACAATGAACAAACACTTCATCATCCATTGATACTTCATCAACATCTTCAGGCAACAGACGAAGTTTTTTCAACAAAAGCTCATGGAAATAATTCCCCACAAGACCATCATATAAAGTATGATCAAGCACCACTGACAATACATTATCACCAAATAAAAACACCTTAAATAGTGGTAATTGACAGTCTACTTGAAATACAAACGAATTGAGATACTTCATTCCTGTTTCAGAAATAGTACCGTTAGACATCATAACGTCATAATCAGGATGATTGGAGTCAATAATAGAAACCACCTGTTTTAACGTTATACGATCCAAAGGAGCCACAACGTAATCCTTATCTTTACGGAAAACATTACTAGCGAGAATAGGATAATCAACTAAAGTAGCCGCCAATGCCCAATATAATTTATGAAGTGATAACGGAGAAGAATAGGTGGCGGTTACTTGGAAACCATTATAGTAACCGTTTACGGTTCTACACCGAAAGAAGGATTCGTAGAGACTTAAGGAACGCATAAACAGAAAACATAAAAGAGAAACGAGCGATAAACGAGCGATAAATAGGAGATCCAGATCAGTGAGTCACAATGCAGAAAAGATAAGGAGTGAGATGATAAAGGGAGAGTGTGTTGGTGTGTTGGTGTGTTGGTGTAGTGATGATGATGATGATGTTGTTGATGTTGTTGTTGTTGATTTGGTGTTGATTTGGTGTTGATTTGGTGTTGATTTGGTGTTGATTTGGTGTTGTGATATGGCATCATGTGATACATTATGCTATTAAGACACTTGTCATCCTGTAATACTTGTCATCCTGTGTATCAGATACACTCTCAACACATCCCATTCTTGAACCATCAAGAAACATCAAGAAATATTACTATAAATCCTATAAATCCCAGCTTATCTAATAATTACCTAACATCTATAATGTTATTTACCTTACGTCACTCTCCACAATTGCTGTGGCTAATGAGCCAATGGTCGTGGACCTGTGTGGCAGTGATGGACATGCAGCGAGCGATCACCACCCTCGGTCGTCACGCTCAGTTTCTTAACCTAGTTAAATTGCTACTCTGTCACTTCTCACTGTGTCTGTCGTCTAAAGCTCTCTCCGTCAAAAACTCTCTCCGTCAAAAGTACTTATGGGCTCACTTTC
Source organism: Yamadazyma triangularis (assembly GCA_030573955.1). NCBI lineage: Eukaryota > Fungi > Ascomycota > Pichiomycetes > Serinales > Debaryomycetaceae > Yamadazyma > Yamadazyma triangularis. The sequence continues at coordinate 126,233 of JAJMEC010000061.1, read as the reverse complement.
TCTATCACACAAATCCTCAGCCAAAGCCATTGTCATCACCAGAAGTTCTCACTAGACATTTCCCATCATGGAACCCAAGAGAAAACATTGTTGTTGTTCACCTGTATAGAAGAAGGAGAATTATGTGCCATCGCTTATAATTCCGACTCCAGTCTGTGTGCAGTCCGCGGACCATGAAAGGGAGTTTGTGTCTGTGACACAAGGGAGGGTCGATGGTGTCGGTTTTGGTGTTGTAAAGTGTTGGTTTTGGTGCTGGTAGTGTTGGTTCTGCTACTACTGTATCTGATCCTACTACTACTGTATCTGCTACTACTACAACTGACACCTTCCCTCGCCCGAGGTCGTCTCATGTATCCCGTTTCTATACACCTATACCATTTCCTATATACACTCCCAATGGGGTTCCGGACCGGTGCGTGTCTTGCTAGATTATGTAAGAGGCAGACCTATTCTCATATTGTTGCTAAGGTTATCCGATATTTATAGTCACGTTGAGGTTTAGTTGCCATTATTTGTCGAAGGATTGATATTCTTTTTCTTTCTATTACAACCCATTTCTATTAGATATTATTATTATAAATTAAGGTGATCAGCGTTTCTTAACTCCTAACGACATATCTCATTTTAAAATTGAAGAGACTTCATCACTTGATCCATTTTTTACTTTCACTTTATCTTCAATTTTTAACTCCAATTTAATTTTCAATTTTTTTTTTTCATTTTTTTTTTTCATTTTAAAACAGTTTTTTTTTTTTAATTTAGTAGTCGTTACTATCCAGATCCGAGTCTAAAGGCTTTGGTTTAAAATCATGGGGTTTGATTCTTTGCAGTCGAAGTCCAGTTCTTGTGTTAGTAATGATGTCATGAGTAAAGTTCACAGTGGTGAATCTAATGAGGTACTGAATACCACTTCTGTTCCCCTTGATAATAATAATGAAGTTTCCAAACCTCATTTGACGCCTATTATAGATGCTCCTGGTGGCGGCGCGGCTTCTAGCGTCAGTGAAACAACTAGTAATAATGATAAATCCAATATCGATACTTCTGAAGCCAATGAAGTCAAATCCAATGGAACTCTAAATTCCAATGAAACTATCAACTCAAGTCTATCCGACAATCCAAAAAGATCCACTTTGGCTAATGTTTTGAACGATCCTTATCCTTCAAAGCTGCCTCTGGTATCCAATGTCCCTGTTCAACCTCCACAAGACAAATTCCATTGTCGAATTTGTAACCAGGGGTTTACCAGGAAACACAATATGACATCTCATGAATTAATTCACTCCAAGCTTAAACCTCATACTTGCAGTGTTTGTAATTCCACGTTCAGAAGAATCCACGATTTAAAACGTCATGAAAAGCTTCATACCGGTGAAAAACCTTACCGGTGTGATAAATGTCATAGGATGTTTTCAAGACCGGATTCTTTAACTAGACACCAAAATTCTCCCAATGCTTGTTTAGCCAAGATCAATGATTCTTCAGGGAATTCTGCTTCTGTAGTCCCCAAGCAAGAATCCGATGATAGTTCTCAACTCCGGTCGTCAATAACACCCATTCAAGGAAGGTCTCATCTCAGCTTTAATCCCCTGACACCTCCAGTACCAAATCAACAACTTGGCGTAAATTACTATCCACCACTACCACTTCCGCAACAACAACAACAACAACAACAACAACAATCTCAGCTTTCAAGACAAAGTCCTAGTGTTAATCAAACATACGCTCCAACCAATGTTCCTCAATATAACCAAAATCCTTATGGATTCGATGGATATGGAAGTAATGTTCCTCGTCCTTATATTCCTAATCAGACAGAACTTCCTCCTTTGAGACATATGAATGATTATCCCGAGAAGAGTAATGGTATTCGTCATAATACTTATGAACAAAGCAACAAAGAAGATGGAAATGTTGTCACTACAGTAACTACAACTACTACTCGTCGTCATGAAAATAATGATAATGATAATGATATCAATGCTGAAGATAAACGTAGGGATTTAAATGATGATGATGAAAGAGATCATGATATGAAACATCAAAAAGCTGTGGATGACAGTAATAATAAACGGTCTCATGAAGATGATCAAAGTAAAAAATCTCGTCGTCGTCGTCATAATAATAATAATATTAATAGTCCAATTCAAAGCATTCAACTCAATCAACCCAATATCAATACCAAGGGAGATAAACTTACCCAGAAGAATTTGATTAAATCCAACGATGACAAACCACGAGTTAGTGAAAACTCCACCAGTGATAATCAACAATCCCAAGCTTCTGATGATTATAACTTTTCAGGTGACCCTAAATTCCTATTTAATCAACCTCGCAATTCTTCCTTATATAAATACCTGAATGATGAGTATATTACCCTTTCTCGGTATCAAGACTTAATGGCTTACACTCAATCATTAGAAGATAGTTTGGGTAAACTTAATTCTCGTATTCAACTTTTAGAAGACGAATCTGCAGATAATCGTATTGAACGAGAAAGACATAAACAAATGTCTCTGGAAAAGCATAAACGGAAACGTCAAAAAAAGATGGATATATCTCGTTCTGAGGATAAAAATGTCGATATTTCTTAATAATTCACCAGGGTTTTCTTGTGTTCCCTGGTCCCCCATTGTCATGGCATCCTCCAATTTTGAGTCGGTGTTCTTTTAATACATGTTAATGTACTTTTAGTGTAATTTAAATTTATATACAGCTTTTGTAGGGTTAATTTATGTTTTTATCGGATGGTAATTATCTTTATATGTCTCTCTATAAATGGTTGCAACCACGATAGTGTGTGAGTGGTCCGCGCACGCCGCTCTTATTGTGTGATAAAGGATTATTTTAAGGGGGCAAAATATTACTAGCTTTAGAAAGAACAAATCGTCTTTATAAAGTGGTATTTAAATTTAGAGAATCTGTTGAAAGTTGGTTCAAGAGGTTTATTAATTGAGATTGAAATAGGTTTAGTTTTTTTTTTGTTTTTTTGATCTCTTTTGGCTTCTTTTTTGGGGGTCATTTTATCAAAGTTAATCAAATATTGTGTCACCCGAATCAAATCAGGGATACAGAATAGTAAAGACAAATTTAATAATGAGTAGTAAATCTGATGAAGATTGGTCAATTATATCGTCATCATCTGACATTGATGATGAGAGATCAACCACAAGTTCTTTAACTACAGGGAATGGAGATGGTTCACAAGTGGAAGCTTCGGATCATGTTAATCAAGTCAATCAGGATTCTAGTATTGGGACATTGAGATTACCAAATATTAATAGTACAGGAGAATCAACAGAAGGAGATGATGTTAAGGAGATAAAGGAGTCTGAATCTGAATCTGAAGACAATACTACTGATTCCAGTGTAGACAAATTGGAGTCTGATTCGTGTGGTTATGGAGATAATGAAAGACCTATTGATAATATTATAAACTTTTATGAAAGTTTATCTTCCAATACCGTCAGATTACATAAATCAATTAAACAAAAATCTGATGATATTTATAAACATCTTGCTAAACAACGGCTAATTGATTTGAATAATTTCATTGATGGTCAACAAGATCATAATCCTGCTCATTTATCCATTGATGGTGGTAAAAAATGTAGACGGATGGTTGCAGATTTGGCTCATAATTGTAACAATTGGTTAGAAGGTCACTCCGAGTATTTGATTTATTTCATGGTATTAAGTGTTTCCATTGGATATTCATTAAACAAACTTTATTCTTATTATACTTATCAAGAACCAGAATCCATGTATGACACTTTTTTAATAAAAAGTCAAGATATTTTCGATTCTTTGTTTTATGAACAAAAGACCAAAAAAACATTTTTATTCACTACCAAGGATAAACAACTTCGGTTTTCCAACAACTTGAATGATTTAAACAACTATTTCCACAGTATTAGATTCAATGATTGGTTATTCTTAGCCAAAAATTCTGTTATGCAAAATTATCGTAGATTATTAACCAATGGTGATAAATTGTTAATCAATGGTCGTCATATCTTGAACCATTCACAAAAATTATCAAGTGATTTATGGTCCAAGGTTTCTTTTGACAATTATAAATTTTCTCCCAAAGACCTAGTTGTTAACTACCAATATCATTCTGGTTTGGTATTGTCTCATGTTAACCGTTTTTCCGGTGTCATTCTAAATAATACTTCTGACTTGTTCAATAATTCAGTTAAAGTAGTAGATGACTTGGGTATTGTTGATAAACTTGGAACTATCAAATCCTTAGGTGTTCAAATAATGCAATCAGCTCAGAATTATAATTATAATTATGATGAACGTCTAATGTCAATTAGACAAACCGTATTTCAACCTTTTCTTTGGTTAGATACTCAGTTAAATAATCTTGTTCAATGATTGTTTATCTTTATAATTATATTTATTTCAACTCCTATCTTGATTATTTTTGGTTTTGGTTTTGGTTTTACTTTCAGTTTTAGTTTTGGTTTTGGTTGATATATATTTTTTTTTATGGTTGGGTAACGTCCTTTGGGCCATATCGTGATGGTAATGTAGGTGTTGGTATCATCTGGTTATTTTGGTTGGCTTTGATGTCTAGTTATGTTATCTACTCTCAGCTTGATACATATGATTGTCTTTTGATTTTATTTTTTTTTTTATGTGTGTGTTTACACAATGTCCTTTTCAATATATATTTGTAGTTTTATACTCATATATAGTTGCTGTTTTATTATCAAATATATTACCACCTCTTATTAGATTATTATGATAATGGTTGAAAAATTTCAATATTGTTTTCTCCAGCTCTCTGGTCGTGCCTGGGTCATCGCACCCATTTAACGTCGAAATATATTCAACCTTCTTTGACCACAATTTAAGACTTTACAAACTCATCATAATTACAAAATGGGTATGTTATAAATAACAATTAATATGTTAATTGTATAGCTTTTCTTACTAACAATACACTTTTAGGAATTCCTAAGTTTTTTCGGTTTATCTCTGAGAGATGGCCTTTGATATCACAATTCATTGATGGTAATCAAATACCTGAGTACGATAATTTATATTTGGATATGAATTCCATTTTACATACTTGTACCCATTCTAATGATGATTCACTTACTAGATTAACAGAAGATCAGATGTATGCGTCAATTTTTCAATATATTGAACATTTATTTGAAATTATTAAGCCTAAAGAAACATTTTATATGGCTATTGATGGGGTTGCTCCTAGAGCTAAAATGAATCAACAACGGGCTAGAAGATTTAGAAGTGCATACGAAGCCGAAGAAAATCTTAAAAAAGCAGTGGACCAAGGATTGGAAATTCCTAAAGAAGATCCTTTTGATTCTAATGCCATTACTCCTGGTACTGAGTTTATGGCCAAATTAACTGATAACTTAAAGTACTTTATCCATAAAAAAATCACCGAAGATTCCAATTGGAGCAATATAAAAATTGTTTTATCAGGTCATGAAGTTCCTGGTGAAGGTGAACATAAGATTATGGAATATATTAGAACCATGAGAAATCAACCTGATTATAATTCAAACTCTAGACATTGTATTTACGGTTTAGATGCTGATTTAATTATGTTGGGTTTGGTAACTCATGACCCCCATTTTGCTTTATTGAGAGAAGAAGTTACCTTTGGTCCAAAATCAAAATCAAAATCTGATGATTTAACTGATCAAAAGTTTTTCCTTTTACATATATCATTATTAAGAGAATATTTGTCTTTGGAATTTCAAGACTTAGAAAATCAATTAAATTTCGAATATAGTTTCGAAAGAACTTTGGATGATTTTATTTTAATTATGTACGTTATTGGAAATGATTTCTTACCTAATTTACCTGATTTATTTTTAAATAAAGGTGCTTTCCCATTATTAATTCAAACCTTTAAGGAAAGTTTATTACATTCTGACGGTTATATAAATGATGGTGGTACTATTAATTTGAAAAGATTGAATATTTGGCTTGGTTATTTATCCCAATTTGAATTGGAAAATTTTGAAAAGGAAAGTGTTGATGTTGAATGGTTTAATAAAAAGATTGAAGACATTTCAATAACTGGTGAAAAGAATAGAGAAAGAATTGGTAAATCTATTATTTTTAAAGATGAAAAGAAAATTGTAGGATTAATTAAACCTTGGTTAATGGAACATATTCATTTACGTCATAAAGAATTATTAGAATTAGAAAGTAAAGGACAATTAAAGGATTTACCTTTAACTTATCCTGAAGAATTTATGACCAAGCATTTCGAATTCCTAAAGACTTTATGTCAAGATTTGGGGGTTTTAATTGTTCATTCTAAATCTAATAATACTTATTCCCTTAAGATCGATCTTGATGGTATTAATCCTAATGAATCTGATCAAGAATTCGAAGAAAGAGTTAATCATGTAAAGAAGGTTTTTAAACATTATCAATCAGCTAATTTGTATGAACCCGATGAATTGGTAAACGAATCTAAAGACATTTATGATAAAAAGTTTATGAGTTGGAAAGATGATTATTATAAAGAAAAATTACATTTTTCTATCCAAGACGAAGAAGAGTTAACGGATTTAACCAAGCACTATATTGAAGGTTTACAATGGGTGTTATTTTATTATTATAAAGGGTGTCCTTCATGGAATTGGTATTTCAGATATCATTATGCACCAAGAGTCTCGGATATTTCCATTGGTTTAGAAGCTTTGCTTAAAAACAATGAAACCATAACATTTGAAAAATCAAAACCATTCAAACCTTTTGAACAATTAATGGCTGTTTTACCTGCTAGATCAAGAGCTTTAATGCCTGTTGTCTATAGACAATTCATGACTGATCCACAATCACCAATTATTGATTTTTACCCTCATGAAGTGGATATTGATTTGAATGGTAAAACGGCTTCTTGGGAAGCAGTGGTGTTATTGAGTTTTGTTGATGAAAACAAATTAATCAAAGTATTAGAACCAATTGAAAGTAAGTTGACTATATCAGAAACCAAGAGAAATACATTTGGTCATGATATTCAATTTGTTCACAATCCTCAATTTGACCTGGTATATTCTTCTCCATTACCAGGATTTTTCCATGATATTGAACATGATAATTGTATAGAAGAACCATTTGTGTTACCTGAAGTTAAAGGTGAAAATTCTATTGGAGGTTTAAAGGAAGGTGCTAAAACTGGTAAAAATGTTTTAGGAGGATTCCCTACTTTATTAACCTTACCATTTGATTCTAGTTTGGTTTTCAATGAAACCAAGGTTTTCCAAAATGCTTCCAGATCTCAATCTATTGTACTTGACTTACATAATAGTTGGGAAGCTTATTCTACTAAACAATTTGCAGAAAAGTTTTTGAATAAAATTGTCTATAGTAGATGGCCATACTTGAGAGAATCAAAACTTGTTGAAGTGTGTGATGGAGAATATAGTTATGAAATCTCTAAAGGAAGTGGTAAAAGAGAAATTAGAATCACTGCTTTAGAACCATCTGAAATTGGAGATTATAAGCAAGAAGTTTCTCGTTTTAGAATGGATTATTTAAAAACCAAGGCAGTTAAGCTTAATGAAATTACTGGATTGGCACAAGTTCAACCAGTTAATGGTATGATTCGTAATGCTCAAGGTGCTTATGTTAAAACTTTTAGTAGAGAAAAAATTACTTTCCCTATTCAATTACTCGTTGATGAAGTTGTCAATGAAGATGTTAGATTTATTCCAAAACCACCTAAGCCAGTCGAAGAAGAATTCCCAGTTGATTCACAGGTTATTTTCTTGGGTGCTTTTGGATATGGAGCACCAAGTTTAGTTGCAGGATATAGTCCTGATAAACTGAAATTGAATATTAAAGTCAGTAAGATTGATAGTGGTAAGGAGTTGATTATTGGTAAACAAAGATTTGAAAAAGAAAAGAAAGAAATTAGATATTACCCATCTTATGAAGTTAGTAAAATGCTTCAAATCCCACCTTTATTATTAAGTAAATTAACTAGTGGGTTTATTCTTCAACATGATGTAGGAAAACAACCTAAAAAGGTTAATATTGGTTTAGAATTAAAATTTGAAGCTAAAAGATTGAAGGTTTTGGGTTATACCAAAAAAGTGGGTAAAGTTTGGAGTTATAGTCCTTTAGCTATTCGGTTAATTGAAGATTATAAGAATAAATTTCCAAAAATCTTTAAGAAATTAGTTGCTACGGCTAATGTGAAAGAAATACTTACTTCTAGTAAGTTAGGATTAGCCGATGATGAGGTTGAACCATTGAGACTTTGGTTGAAAGATATTAAAGCACAAATGGTTCAAGTTACATTAGAAAGTGAATCATTAACCAGATTTAGTTTTGAAGCCATTGAGCAATCAGTTATTAATGAAATCAATAGTGGAGAATTAAATAAATTCTCACAAAAGGATATTAAGGGAGTTCCAAAAGAAGCCGTTATTAATCCAATTGAATCATATCAATTATTGAATAGTCAAAGATTTGACTTGGGTGATAGAATAATTTATGTTCAAGATTTTGGTAAAGTACCTTGTTTGTCTAAAGGTACTATTGTCAGTATAACACCAATAGGTAATAGGGTTCAATTGGGAGTTATATTTGATTATCCACTTCTTAGTGGTAATAATATGGGAGGAAAATTAAAGACCAATAGAGGAATGGTTACTGATTCATCATTGGTATTAAATCTTACCAACAAACAATTAGTTTATCATTCCAAAGCTTCTAAAGGTAAACCAATGGTTAATGAACAAGAATTATTAAAGAAAAAGGTTTTACAAGCCCAAAAAATGGAAAAGATTGATAAAAAACAATCTAATGAGATCTTATCTTTGATTAACTCTAAAGCTAAACTTGATGAGAGTAAAAAGGAAGACAGTGAAGCTAAGAAAGAGGCCCCTAATTCTAAAGCCATTAATCAGATTTATGGACAAATTTATTCTAATATCATGAATGAAGGGGTTCCAATGGTACCAGGGATTCCTATTCCTCCACAATTACAAGTACCTCAAGCACCACCACCACCAGCAGCAGAACAAGTGAATGGTGAAGAATTAAATGGCCACAACAGTGAAGCTGGAAGAGGCGGAAGAGGTGGAAGCAGAGGTAGAGGTGGAAGCAGAGGTGGTAGAGGTGGTAGAGGTGACTTCAGAGGAAGAGGAAGAGGTAATGGTAGAGGAAGAGGAAGAGGTAATTGATGTGTTTTAAAAAAAATAGTTTTATTTAGCTTTTATATACAAGAAAGATGCTAAAAGAAAGTAGCCAAAACAAAAAGTAAACTACATACATAATAAAAGAAAACTATTCAAAGCAATAAATGACCTAAGATGGTGGATTTGTGTTGGAAGTGGAAACATTATCAGGAGACTTAGCCGCTGGGTTAGCCGCTGGGTTAGCCGCTGGGTTAGCACCACCATTAGCACCATCACTATCACCACTGTCACCAATACTATTACTCTTAGTACCATGACCCGCATTCTCTATATTCTTCTCAGGTAAATTAATTAATCCCAAAGAGTCCCAATCAGACTTATCCATCAACTGATTATCCATTCTACACTGTAAATAGTTTTTAGCTAGGATTCTACAATTAGGAGAATTTTGGTTTCCAGTTAATCTTAAACATTTCAAATACTTAGTCATTTGGTCTTTACATTCACCAAAATGATCCAAGGGAAAGGAACCCCTATCAGGAGGAGTAGGAGTCCAAGTTCTAAAGTTACCACCGGGAGCACCACTGGCCATTATTGATGATGAGAAAGTGCGATGACAGGGAAAAGTGAAGGGAAGTGAGCGGTGTCGATGGTGCCGCGGGTGGTGCTGCGAGTGGTGCCATATCTTGACGAGTGTGGTACCATCTCTGGCTACTCATGGTGCCATCTCTTCCCACTCATAGTGCGAACTCTGCCCACTCATAACACCATCTCTGGCCACTAATAATACTAACTCCCTCCAATCATAATACCAACTCCCTAACTCCCCAACTCCATCCACCTCCCTCCACCTCCCTCCAAATATCTCCCTCCAATCTTAATACCTCCTCCACGTCATTCAACCCATATTATCTCTCCAATCATCTTGGACAACATATCCCCGAACCCTCACAAATTAGGGAAAAATTATCCGACATTAGTGCCGTTAACCACTTCTCCACGTAATGCTCCTAATTTTACCGATGTACCCCTCATACAACTAAAGCCTCGACTACTCAAACCGTCAAGATCCTTACTTCGGAGGGGGGGTTTTTTTTAGGAAAATACAACAATTGTATCTATTTCTTTATTATCCTCTAATTGTTAATCCTATTACATCTACAATCGTCTATACATCCCCCTCTAAACCTAACCCATCTCTCTACTCCCCATGACTCTCCTGTCTAATGATTTATTGAGTCATAAGACACTAATTATGTAATGGCTTATGTAATCGGGCACTCAATCCCCTTCGGATGAATGGTGAAATGGTATCAGATGCTACGATAGTGTTAGCGCTGAAAGACAACCATTAGCTAACAAGTCAATTAACCACAACTACTCAAATTGTCTATACAAATCCTATACATTAAACTGCTACAACTGCACTACTACTTATAGAGACATCTCCACCATTGTCATGTCGTATTTCGGATGACTATTTATCTGAGGTTTCCTCATTGGTATATATCTAAAAAGTCCCACAAATTCATATGGAGAAAAATGCATGAAAAATGCATAATTCCTATAATAGACACACGCAAAAAAAGAAAAACTGATTTTCATTGGTTACACGTAAACCATGTATAATTTTCTAGTTTTCTTTATATATAAAATATAATTTCCCCCACCTCTCAGAGAAAAACAAAAAAACAAAAAAAAAAAGGCTTTTATAAAAAGTTCCAACATTGATAGTATTCTTGATTTATTTATGGGCTTGAATAATATCAACGTGTGATACTCAGATATATTATAAAGAGACTCTTGTTTTTCTAATTGTTTTTCTATTTTTTTTTTTTTTTTTTATTTATTGATTTTTCAGTTTTATTTTTCAGTTTTCTCCTTTCCTCCTTTCTTCCTCGTTGTTACTTTCTGTTGTTTACTCACTTCATAGACTATAGAACCACATTTCCACACCAAACATGTCTGATATTAAGGCTAAAGAGATTTTTAACCAATTTGCCGTGTTTGATGATAAATTGAAACAAAAGGTTTTATTATTACCACAATTCACAACGATTTTATCACCATTCCCATCAGACGTTCCTAAATCGTCGTATTCTATTTTATATTTGGTAGCTGATAAAGATAAAAAGGGTCATGTTAATGAAAATGATTTTGTCGATTTCATTGGTACTTTAAATAGTCAAGATGGTGAATTTAAATTGATTTATAAATTATTAAATTCAAGTTCAATGAAATCTTCTTCTATTGATTATAGTGATTGTTTAAATGTTTTAACCAATTTAAATCAAGCTATTGATCCTAATTATCAACAAAAGAAATTTAAAATCAATTGGTATTATTTTAATAAATTATTTGAACCTGAAGGGAAAATCAATTATAATGATTTTATTACTGTTATTAATAGTTTACCTTTAACTAAATTAATTGGATCTTTTGATTTGGTGGTTAAAAATGGTATTATTAATGAAAATGATTTAAATACTTTATTAATCCAAAATTTAAATCATAAATTATCGGCTAAATTAAAAGTCAATTTACAAAATATTCCTGAATTTTTCAATAAATCAAGTTTTACCTTTTCTGATGTATTATTTATTTATAATTGTTTTAGTAAAATTGATTTAATCAATGAAGTTATTGCCAATACTCCTGCTAATAGTGCCAGAGAAAAAAATGACATTTTAATCAATAAAATTGATTTATATCATCATTTAAAAGACCCTATTTTAAAATCTTCTAATTTCCGTCCTGTTTCAATGAATGAATTGGATTTCTTATTCTTCTTAATCAATAAAGAAGAACAAACTGTTCCAAGAAAAGAATTGGTTAATGTATTGAACCCCAATTATGACAACAATATAAAGACTTTATATTCAATTTTTGAACATCCTGCAAGTGTTCCCCTTCAAAATGACAATTTCTCCTTGTGGCCAATTTTTGACTCCTTGTATTCTTTCTTTTTAGGATCAATTGCTGGGTGTATTGGTGCTACTGTTGTTTATCCAATTGATTTGGTTAAAACTCGTATGCAAGCTCAAAAACACAAGTCTCTTTATGACAATTCTTTTGATTGTTTTAAGAAAATCATAAAAGCTGAAGGGTTTAAAGGGTTATATTCTGGTTTAGGAGCTCAATTAGTCGGAGTAGCTCCTGAAAAAGCAATTAAATTAACTGTTAATGATATGGTTCGTAAGTTAGGTACTGGTGATGATGGTAAGATCACTATGCCTTGGGAAATCACTGCTGGTTCATCTGCTGGTGCTTGTCAAGTTATCTTTACCAATCCTTTAGAAATTGTTAAGATTAGATTACAAATGCAAGGAGGTAATAGGAATAAGGTATTAAAACCTGGTGAAATTCCTCATAAGCAATTATCTGCTGGTCAAATCATTAAACAATTAGGCCTTAAAGGTTTGTATAAGGGAGCTTCAGCTTGTTTATTAAGAGATGTTCCATTTTCAGCTATTTATTTCCCAACTTATGCTAATATTAAGAAATATTTATTTAATTATGACCCTGAGGATGTCAATAAGAAACATACTTTAAATACCCTTGAATTATTAGTATCTGGTGCTATGGCCGGTGCTCCAGCAGCCTTTTTCACTACTCCTGCTGATGTTATTAAAACAAGATTACAAGTAGAAAGAAAAACTGGTGATATCAAATATAATGGTATAGTCCATGCTTTTACTACTATCATGAAACATGAAGGTATTGGAGCTTTCTTCAAAGGTTCTTTGGCTAGAGTCTTTAGATCATCTCCACAATTTGGATTTACTTTAGCTTCTTATGAACTTTTACAAAAATTATTCCCATTGAATCCTCCAAACACTAAATCATCTAACTTTAAGACCGTCACTGGTTATCCAGGTATCTACAGTTTGACTAATGATCAAGTTTACAATAATCATAATGATAGGTATATGCACTTAAATCAAGGTGAATTAATGAAAAATAATGGTTTGATTAGTGATACTAATGAAGATTATAACGGTAGTTTAGTTAAAATCCCATCTGATTATGTTTATAAATCTCAAGATGCCATTAAAATCTTGTTAGATATTGATTATAAATTTGGTAATTTCAACTACCAAAGTTATTTAAATTATATTGGTAAATAATTATGTATTAGTAACAGCATTATAATAGATTTTTTTTGTCTTACGTTGGATTTCAATTAAATTTGTGTGTTCATTAACCTATTTATCTTGTTTTTATACCTACTCACGTCATACTCATTCAATATCTATTCATTCTACACTCCTTTTATACAAGAATCCCATATCCCCATATCTCTAATCCACCTTTTGGATCTCCTCTAATAGGAAATCAGATAATGTAGTTATGCCGTCCTTATTAAATACCTGATACATATCGTTAACTTGATAAGTCCCTCTTATCATTTGACCTTCGGGACTTACTTGTAAATAACCAAACACGTTATCAATCTCGGGTATTCTTCCATATCTGGGGACATCTCTGAAGTCATAGATAGGCATATAGGAGTTTCCGTGAACACTAGCTTCCATAATAAACAGGAAATCATCATGGATCCTATCAGCAATTATGGAGTGGAGTATAGGTAAGAATTCTGGATTAGGTATAAAGTTCTCCCTTTTGAATTCAGGCACTTTCAATGATCCTATACTTAAAGAGTTTTCATTGGTTGTAAATGTCAATTTATTTGAAGGATGTAAATAGATCTGATTTGTGACCTTAGTCAAATTTCTAACGAAAACTCTATTCATTATTGGTTTTAGTTTTAGATTTTTTTTTTTTTTTTTTTCATCGATTCACTTTTGAATTGCGCATTTGACTTCTGTGAAGAGTAATAGAAGAGAACACATGTTTATAGTTAGGATATGACCCGTTTTAAATTATAAAGAATAAAAGATGCTTTTAAATCAGTTATTTTAAATAATAATGAAGAAATGTTTTGTTTCATAAAATTTGACTTGTTATATAGAATTTCAGAGGTGATTGCAACCAAGCTATACGCATTGTTAAAGTGGCTGCAAAAAAAGAGAATCAACAGTGAGTTGTAGCTTTAGATTTGGGTTCAATTTCACATACAATTTCACATATAATATAAATATATATAACAAATGTGAATAAAAATCACGATTATATTTCAAATACAAAAAAAAAAAAACATAGAATTTTTTTTATTTTTCAAAAATCTAGATCCTAACTCTAAGCAAATTTACCTTGAAAATGTTTAAGTTCATCTGTTTCATAGTCATAAACTTCTTTACCTTCGAAATAAGTCTTTTTGACAACAGTAGTTTCAATAGAAGGAGCAGTTAAAACATCCCGATCTAAAACAACAAAATTGGCACATTTTCCTACTTCTATACTTCCCTCTGTCTTATCTCTGGAAACTGCTTTAGCTCCATCGATAGTTACCATTTTAATCACTTCTTCTCTAGTTAAATCCCAACCATGTTTATTTTCGGTTAACGCTTGAAGACCAGGGAAAATATTTGGTGTATCAGGAGCAAAAACCCAATCAGAACCAATAGTAATAAGAGCACCATTATCTTTCAAACAATTGAAAGGATAAACAGACATAGGATTAACTTCTGGTTGAAAGTCAGGATCGTGCCATACAGCAGGACTCATTTCGGCAGTAATATTTAATCCTTTATACCGCTTACAATCATCTTCAGTAACATCCATATTGTGAGCCAATTCATGTCTTGGGCCATTAGGATTAACCTTACGTAATTCTTCAAAACAATCTAAGGCAAATCTAGCCGATCCCTGACCACAAACATGAACTTTACAAACTCTTCCTTCAGCATCAAAACGTTCAATGGCCTTCTTAAATGTCTCTGGTGGAATCAATAACTTTGAATAATCAGGCTTATCCTCTTCAAGAGGACAGTGGGTGATGTGGGGTGGCCAAGGGACCCCGTCAATCCAACATTTGGTGTACATTGGATTGAAATGTTTAGATTTAAAGTCCTTAGCATTGTATAATGTATGATGTAAAGAACCAACAGCTTCTTGAGGGAAAGCCCCAACACCATAGAATACCACATGGGCGTCTAAATTTATAGTGAAATTACCTCTGTTTTCAATTTCTTTGGCAGCATTAAGATACACAGTATTAGCTGAAGCTTCTTGAACCGAAGTGAATCCAAATCGGTTACACATTTTAATACCATATTCTAATGCATTAACATCATCTTCTGGTCTTCCCTTAGGTAAAGCATTAAACATTTTAGTTGCAGCCCCTTCAACTAATTCCCCAGTAATAGTTCCATCTTCTCTACGAACAAAGTAACCATCCCATGGATCAACCGGGTTTTCCTCATATCCGGCTGCTCTCAAAGCAGCACTATTAGCCCAAGCATGATGGGTGGATTTTTCCCGGATGAAAACTTCAGTATCGGGGAATGCTTTATCGAGAATCTCTCTATCAGGTTTACCATCTTTAAAGTAAGCACCATCATAGAAATTACCGATTAACCATTTACTAACGGTCTCCAAATGAGCACAAGATCCATCGTGATAGTTTTTCAACTTATCTACGATTTCATCAGGTCCAGAAGTAAGGCCTAATTTTGCTTCATAAAGCTTTTCTTTAGAAGCCATTAACAAGTGACTATGTGCATCATGCATACCTGGCATGACGAATTGACCTTTCAAATCAACCACTTCCAATGCTTCTGCTTGTTTAGTGATTTCATCATTAGTTCCAACAGCAGTGAAGAACCCATCATCAGAGACAATAAAAGCTTCTGCATATGACCCAGAGCCATCAACAGTGAACACTTTTCCATTAATATAAGCAACAGTCATAGTAACAATTAGTATATTCTTTAATAATAATAATAATAATAATAATAATAATAATAAGTTTTAAATATAACACTAAAAAGGTAAGAAGATAAAACTTATGCAACTAAAACGAAAGACAATTCCATATATTTATATAATTAAATCCTTCAAAATTAGTCAAATTTTAATTAGACACTATGGGACTGGAGCATCTCCACATCCTTGGAGATACGATATCAAGAATCAGTCTTCAGTGTAAATCTTACCTAAAGCTATGAAGAAATCCCAAATTGACCTATTGTAGTAATGTTATCCTTTGACCATCTTATCCTTATTTAGTACAATCCTAGCCCCTTTCAAACCCCAATCTTATTATTAATAATATCTTAAATTGGAGAAAAGATACCTTTATTTGGCTTATCGGTTGATAAAAAAAAAACTTCCTAAATAAGCTTCATTTATCGACATATACCAATCACTGTTCTTAAACCAATAGGGGATATTTCCGATAACAATTCAGTTCTCAATGCAGAAGTTTACGCTACCATCCGTTAAATGTCTTATCTCCATTATTTTTCGTCCTATTGAGCGTCAATCAATATTAACGAGAAAATCTTACATATTATGCTTAGATAAGCAACAAAAGTATATGATGCATAAAAGGCTAAACCTTTTGATAAACACCAACAGTCAGAATGCTCTGATTAATTATTTCAACCCCATTAAAAAAAAGGGTTTATATCAATAATAATGACTTAAATTTCTCTTAATTAAACAGTTATCTTGAAGATTACCTTTGCTAGACGTTAAGGTATGTTTTTTTTTCGCAACCATTACTATAGTTTAGATTCAACGGTTTCAATCACTATATTATTATACGCACGGAGTACTATAGTTTTCCAAAGGATGCAGGAAATAAGTTCTTTTTAAAGTTATATTCCTGTGTAGACCATTTCTTTGTTGTTATCCTTTGTTTTAAAATGAAAAGATTAGGATAACTTTACGTTTCACGTAAAGCTCTTGAACCTCAGTTAAACCTTCTCTAATAGATCCTAAATGGATCACTTCATGAACTTCATGCAGTTGGTGGTTGAAAGACAAACTTGGAGTGACAATTTGGTTTGTTGTCACAGAAACTTGTAATAATCAATTATGGATCGGCAGATGATGAGATTAAAGCGTTTATCGCCGTTAATTAACAGTAACCCTTTGTGAATTTCTGATTTCCTTTCTGAATTCCTTTGTGAATTCCTTGGATTTCTTTATGAATTTCTTTGTGAATTTCCTTGTGAATATCTTTATGAATTCCTTTTTTCTTCAATAAAATCCTGTTATCGTTAACTTTTATGAAGTTTAGGTAATTTTTTCCTGGATTTCATTATTCTTGTTAAATTGAAAGTCATTATTATCTTATCATGATAAGCTCTGGATTTATCAATTTTTCAATTATTTTTGGGGAACTTTTACTTTAAATTGACCTAAAAGATAACTTATCATCAACTTTGGTTTAATTTTGACTGAATAAATATAAATTTTCCAGGAATTGTAAATCTTAAACCTATAAAGGAATAAATTTACCAGCTAACTTCATGAAGTATGTTTGTTGAGAGGATATTTGCTTTAATGAAAAAGAAAGAAAGAAAAAAATAAAAGAATACATCATTTACCTAAAATGCATATTTTCTTATTTTCTTACAAAGATTAAACTCTTTAAGTAAACTTATCCCGATAAATAAAATATACAAGTTTTCATAACTTATCATTATGTATAATTCATTTATCTCTTTTGATATCAAAGACCATTTATTAGCAAACAAAATCCTCTGAATTATTTCCTTCATTCTTGTTAAACCTCTTTATTTGACTAGTTTTTTAGTTTTTACAAACCATATACTAACAATGAGTAAAGAAGAAATCGAAAATGTCAGAATTCCTGGTACCATCCATTTAGTGGATCTTGATGGTACAATGGATGTCAGACATGAAGAAGGTGATGATATTGTTTTAGTTCCACAACCAACAGATGATCCTGACGATCCATTGAATTGGAGTAAATGGAGAAAAAGAAAATTAGCTATATGTTTGATGATAGCTGTTTTTGCTGCTGATATTTTAACTACTGCTCTTTCTGCAGTTTTACTTGATATTGAAGCTGATACTGGAATTTCACTTGCTGATTTGAATACTGGGGTAGGTATTCAATATCTATTCTTTGGTTGGTCTTGTCTTTTATGGCAACCATTGGGTTTAACTTTTGGACGTAGACCTGTGATTTTATTTGCCGGTATTGCTTGTTTAGCTTGTTCTGTGTGGTGTGCCTACGTCAAAACCCCTGGTGAATGGTTTGCAAATAGATTATTGTGTGGATTCTTTTATGGTCCTATTGAAACGTTAGTAGAAGTTTGTATTTCAGATGTTTTTTTTGCTCATGAAAGAGGAGGATGGATTGCCTGGTATTGTTGGACCCTTTTCAATATGCCATTTATTAGTGGTATTGTTGCTGGGTTTATTTCAGGAAGATATGGTTGGCAATGGATTCAATTTATTGCAGCCATTATCGCTGGTGTTTGTTATATTATTTTATTTTTCTTCATGGAGGAAACCATGTTCTATCGGGATCCTGCTTTGGAATTAGATAATGTTGACTCACTTCCAGAAAGAGTCAAGAGTCATGAAAGTAAAAAAGGTGAAGTTGATGTTCAAATTGATAAAGTCAGTAGTTTAGAGTTGTCACATGGTAGTGAAAACATTACTTACAAAAAGAAAACTTTTGCCCAAAAACTTAAATTTTGGGGAGCTAAAGATCCAAGACAGAAAAATGTCTTCTGGCAATCAGTATGGGTACCATTTTATCTTA
The DNA here is from genome assembly GCA_030573955.1 of Yamadazyma triangularis. Lineage (NCBI taxonomy): Eukaryota > Fungi > Ascomycota > Pichiomycetes > Serinales > Debaryomycetaceae > Yamadazyma > Yamadazyma triangularis. The sequence goes on along the minus strand of JAJMEC010000061.1, from coordinate 107,438 downwards.
TCAAATATCCAAGTATCTTATTTGCAGGTTTCACTGTGGGGGCAGTTCTTTCCTGGTTCAATGTGGTTAATGCTACCATTGCTTCTGTGCTTGCTGCACCACCATATTCTTTTTCATCAGATATGGTAGGGGTTTTCTTTGTATCTCCAGCAATTGGGATAACCATTGGGAGTTACTTTTCTGGTAAAGTTGTTGATAATCTTACTGTGAAAATGGCTAGAAAAGGTAAAGGGTTCCGGGAGCCCGAATATAGATTATGGCTTTCGGTAATTCCTATGGTGATTCATCCTTTCGGATGTTTCTTATATGGAATTGGTGCTGTGAAAGGTGTTCATTGGATGGGTCTTGCTATTGGACTTGGAGCCATCTGTTCAACCTTCCCAATGGGTAGTGCTATTGCCATTAATTATATCATTGATTGTTATAAGGAATCTTCTGGTGATGGTCTTGTGACTATGATCTTGGTTCGTAACTCCATGGGATTCGGGTTCAGTTATGCCGTTACTCCTTGGTTATTGGCTGTGGGGACTCAAAACCTTTATATCTCCATTGGTTGTATTGGTACTGCTTTTTGGGGTGTTTCTTTCTTATTAATTGCCTATGGGAAAAGGTTAAGAAAGTGGACTGCTCCTAGTTATTGGAAATTGGTGGATAAGTATGGTCTTAAAGCTCATTAGTATGAGTGATGTAGTTATTATCGTTCTTTTACTTCTTTTATGGATTCTTCATGTTAATTATATAAAGGTCTCTTCAATAAGATATACTATTTTAATGGAATTAATAAAGGGTGAATTTATCTCTTAAAAGGGTGATTTTATCTCTTAAAAGGGTGATTTTATCTCTTAAAAGGGTGATTTTATCTCTTTTTAAAGGCTTAGCGTCGATTGGTGGTTTCAGATCTGACATTTTTCTATTATATGCACTACAATCACTTCATTTGTGATCCATTTGTTTGATCCATTTGTTTCGTCCATTTCAATGTTTCATAAACTTTAATTGTTCTTTGTTCTGTGTTATCTTCTCTTTTGAAGATATTAAATATTTATTGTGACTTTTTCGCCTTAAATATGACATCCAATATCGTGAATTGATCTCTTCCAACTATATTACCGGCTGCAAAACTGAGTCAAGTGGATCTATTTAACTTAGACGTTAAACTGATCAAAGGTAAATCCATTCACAAATAGAATAATAAAACATAACAATAATTCATTCACTAATTCACATTACATTTCTGATTCCTAGCGCTTATTTTGGTTTATGCAATCAACATTGTCCCCGGTAACATTGATTGATGTCTCTAATGAGTCTAATGAATATCCGCACTTTTAACACATCATTTATAAAACCCCAAACATGGCTGATACACAAGAAATCGTGAACAGAATAGGATCAATAATCATTACTACTGTAATATTTATAGTGGGGAATACTTTAAATATCCTTCAATATTGCAGTAAGACATATCCTAGTGCAACACAAATAGCTCTAGGGATAATTGGGGTTTATTTGACTTACAAGTTCACGGTTAAAATCATTAAATCATGGATAAATATGATGTTGATGATTATAAGATTGTTCTTATTATGTTTAACTATAGCCTTGGTTATAGGGGTATATTTGAGGGGATCAATCTTCTTCCAACAAGACTTACCATACTTTGGTAATGTTATGAAAGATTCATACGATAATGGTACACCACTTCGAGACCAAATCACTAATGGTATCAATAGATACGTCTTTGGTTCATTCTTCAGTAACATGGATTCTGAATCATTTACTCCTCCCACTGGTAAGACTAAAAAAGACTTTAAAAAGAATTCTAAGAAGTTTATGAATGAATATGGTATTGAAATTGATGAATCCTATTTTGATTATATGAATGAACACTTCAATCCTGATGCTGATAATGAATTTCAAGAGAAAATTGGTAATTTTGCCAAAAATGTTGGTGATATGTTAGAAGATGTTGGAATTGATGTAGGTCAATTCATTCGCTAAGCCTAAATTAGTGCTAAACCTGAATCTATCACCATTAAAACCATATAAATAATGAATATATATATATACACTTAAAGTTATGCCTTACCTTCCTCAGTATTTTGAGGACTCACTTCATCAATGGATCTTAATCCTCTATCTCTAACCAAAAACGATGTTATAAAACAAACCCCCAAAAGTGGAATTGTCATTATAAAATAATTTCTTAAAGAACTCATATACATTTGATGGACAACCTCAATTTGATCTTTATTAAGACCTTGAATCTGTACCTTGTTAAAAATATGTTCCCGAAGATAACTCAAATAGTCAGTGGGGATGTTTTCATAATCATCGGGAGAGTTTATTGCTTTAGATATTTCTTTCAATAACCCATTACTAACAATCAATGATGAAATAGCTGTACCTACAGCACCACCAAAGTTTCTTATCACATTTCTAGTGCCTATAACCACAGCTCTATCAGATTTTCTGGATTGAGCTTGAGCAGCAACAACCGATGGTTGGAATATGAATCCTACACCACATCCCATTGCAAACATTACCCCACAAATAGTGCCTCGAGGAGTAGAAATATCAAATAAAAGTAATAATCCACAAGCCAAAAGCCAAACCCCATAACCAGTGATAAGAACATATTTATAATGACCACTTCTAGAAATAATTTGGCCAGCAATTGTTGATGAACAAGCTTGAGTTAACACTAATGGTAATATTAATAATGCTGAGTAAATTTCATCGTAACCTTGAACAATTTGAAAGTAGTAGGGAATGTAGTAAAGAAAAGAATAATACATCATACCAAAAAGGAAATTAGATAAAAATATAAGACACAACAGAATAGTCTTAAATAACTGGATGGGGATCATTGGCAATTTGGGGAATTTCCATTCAATAAATAAAAAGGCAATAAAACATAACCCTCCTATAATGAACATTACTATAACAAGAGCACTATCCCAAGCATAAGTTGACCCCCCACCATTAATTGGTATTAATAATAATGCTAAAGCAGCAGTACTGAAAAGCATTCCCCAATAATCTATGTTTTTAAATTGATCTTTTCTAGATAAAACATGATTTGAAGATTTGTCTCCAGGAATTAAAAAGTAAGTAATCGGTACTTGTATGAAAACTAATGCTGGCATCATATGATAAAAGTTTCTCCAACTGGAAGTCTTGATAAAGGCTGCCATTAAAAACGGACCCACAGCATTACCTAACCCGACAGCTGCCCCTAAAATACCTTGGAACTTTCCTCTTTGCTGTAATGTTACAATATCACTAATTATAATCACATTAAGAGCCTGAACTCCTCCCGTACCTATACCAGCAAATGCTCTAAATACATAAAATTGGGGTCCCGTTTGGGCAAACCCACAACATAAATCTGCTATAACCAAAATAATTAATACACCCATCAAAATATTCTTTCGTCCAAATATATCAGAAAGTCTCCCAAACAAAATTTGACAAACACAATTAGCTAACAAGGAAGAAGTCCCTGCCCAATTAATGGATTTCTCAGCATTTAAATCCTTAGCTAATGTAGCCAACCCCACAGTAACAGCACTCTGATCCACAAAAGCCGTGAATAATCCTATTGCCATGAATAACATACATGTGACCAACTTTTTTGTGGGTAATATATTCAAATGTTGATCCCCAAGCTTATCAGCTAGGTTTTCTGATTGAGAATGGTCATAAGATACTGTTTCATCTTGAGATGTTCTTTCTTGTACATTTGCATCAGGATTTCTATCACTAGAGCTTGGCTTATTATTGTGTTTTATCTCTACCATTTGTTGTGATTGTTGAAATAAAAGAATGACAAAAAAGACAAAGACAAAAAATGATATCCCCTCCTTGGTTGAAAAAAATGTGTCAAAGTCTTTTGTGTAACAAAGATAAGTTCAAAAGATCGGAACGGCTCCGCTATAATAGTGACCAATAATGTGTGCTTAAAATGCGATCAAGAAAAATATATTGTACAGTAGATATAGTTGTATATGGTATATTATAGTATGCTATATCGTATACTATAACATGTTATATCCTATACTACTCTATATAACTCAATGCACTATTCTATATATTATCCTTTATATATTCATTACATACATCGAATCTGGCTCTGAAATTTGTCTGTAGCTTGAGATCAGAAGACCTTACAATTGACTGCAAAATAGAATATGTACAGTATTTTCACCACTGTAAAGATACTAAGTAATTCTATTGAAAGGTTGAATAATGTTATGTTATGTGGTTGTTTATTGAATGTAGTGATGTTTTAGTTTTATTGTTTTATTATTTTCTTTTTTTTTTTTTTTTTTTTTTTTTTTTTTTTTTTTTTTTTTTTTTTTTTTTTTTTTTTT